>VZTX01020275.1:99368-130316 GCA_013400915.1 Pardalotus punctatus
CCTCACCCGCCGGTGGGAGCCTCACCCGCCGGTGGGAGCCTCACCCGCCGGTGGGAGCCTCACCCGCCGGTGGGAGCCTCACCCGCCGGTGGGAGCCTCACCCGGCGGTGGGAGCCTCAGCCGCCGGTGGGAGCCTCACCCGCCGGTGGGAGCCTCAGCCGCCGGTGGGAGCCTCACCCGCCGGTGGGAGCCTCACCCGGCGCGACCCCGCCGCCCCCGGCAGCACACGCGGGTCCCGGCGCCGGCCGGCCCCGCGCAGCCGGTGCCGCAGGGACACACACCCAGCGCACAGCCCGCTCCTCCTCCTGCACCCCTCCACGGCGAGCGCCAGCCGTCCATCACCGCCCCGAATTCACGCGGCTCGGCGTCACTTAACGGCTTTTCCATCCCAGCCCTTTTGGGGAAATACCTATTCTGGAATAACCGTGCCTTTCCTAGGTGTACTGTGTGTTGCTTAGGAAACACCTGAAACCGAGGGCAAAGCCGAGAACGCTGTCCCACCATTAATCCAGCTGCTGCTCCCGGCAGGCAGGGACGTCCCTCCGTGCATACCGTATACACAGGACGCAAAGGCATCGCTGTCCCTGCCAGTCCCTGGGACATCCGACACCAAAACAGAAACCCCAGGGACATTCCAGCCAGCAAACACGCCAGAGATTCACAGCACATCACTGAAACGTGCCAGCACACCCTAAGCTAATACCATCTCACTGTTTAACCAGAAAAACCTCCTTGAAGGCACAGAGGCATAACAAGGTACAGCTCTTGATTATTGTTTGTCCACAGCTTCAGCTGACAGGCTGGGAAACAGGATCCCACGGTATGTGGCAGCTCATTTCTGACCCTGCTACCAGACTGCTCCACTGCCACAGCCCAGGACAGGCCCTTACTACAGGAATTTCTATTTGAATGCCTCAAACCAGTAAGGGACTGGAGTCAAGCTCTTCGGCAAACAAAATCACTTAGTCAGACATGAAAGTGTGCAGCCGGCATTCTTACAAGCCTAAGTCCACACACCGAATTCAACCAATACCAACAAACCCGAGGTTTTGGTTAACCTAAAGGTTGGTCATTCTGCGGAATACCCAACGGGAAATTAATTGTGGCCAAAGGATAGATCTCAAAGCAATCAAACTGCAACTCTCAGGTTTTTACCTGACCAGTAAGCAGAAAAAACATTTCATTATATACCTGTATTGGCCAAAAATCTGTGCTGGACAACAGCATGACTTGGCAGAATTTTAGTTAGACTCATACAAATGCCTGAAAACAAAAATTTTTGGGTTCAGCCCTTTCTTAAATCCAAAAAAGATCCCTTTACTATTGTCCATAAGTTTTTTTTTTACAATTTATGGTGTTTCTACTCATGGCAACTGAAATACTAGAACTGTAGCTAGGAAACATAAACTTTGAATTAAATTTAGGCCAGGGTATTGTGGTTTTACAAAAAACAAGCTATGATTGAATTACTGCTGGAGAAATGATCTCCTGTCTTTCCAAAGCAGAGAATGATTTACATACCGATTGATTCAAATAGTATTTCTGGATCCTTGGGCATGAATAGACACATTATAAGCATCCCCAAGAAAATAACATACATTGAACTTTCTATCTCAAGATACATAAAATCAAGGTAGCAACGGAAATACCGAGCCCAACCAAAACAACATCTGTTTGCTGACATTTAAACAGAAGATGCACCATGAAATCAAAAACTCCCCAATGTTCAGGTTTGTATGAAAAGCTTAACGCCCATAGAGCCGAGGTATTTCTCTAAAGAGCCACGTCTGTTTTTCCTTTAACTGCCACTCTATTGTTTCTCCGAAGCTGAGAGCAGTGACTCCACTCAGTGCTCTGCCAGCTCACTCCTGCTAGCCTGGAACACCCACACCAGCAACATCTCAAGCTCCTCGTCCTGCCCTGCACCAGCAGCCAGCCCCAAGTGGCCCAAGGGTGTAAAGGACAACTGGAAGGCAAGTGGGGTCCGGTGCCTGCTCCCCCAGCTCTGGTCAGGAGCTCCAGCAGCTCACCACGAGAACTGCTCCAAAAGACGCTAAAATGTGCGGCTGAGGCTCATGAGACTGAAAATCCTGCTGTGGTACAGAGACTTCTCCCACTGTACAGCACCACCTCATCTAAGGCAATGAAAAGCACTCAAATTATTCAAAGTTACAGTGACAACTCTTGGGAAAACTACTGCTGGTAAAAGATAATTAAACTTTTATCATCATGTGATCAAAACTAATCAAACAAGGGATCTCGAGGTTCAGGCACACTGACAAGGCTACATCATCTTACACTGTGATGCACAGATGCATGGTAGGCTCCATTTCAGTTGATTGTACACAGTCATGGCCCTCTGTACTCCTGAAAATTCAATGTATTCTTTTTCATTTATATGAACATATGGAAATATGATTGTGATACAAGTGGAAAATAAGTGTTAACCACCCACAGCTAAGGTTCTGTCACATTTTATGCTACTGATGACAACACATTCAGTCAAATAACGGTAGTGACATTTTAATCTATTTCTTCATTAAAAACTAGCATCATTTACACCAAGACAGACGAGTATATTTGGTAGAACGTCTGTGTTCTATAATCCTCGTCTCATGGAGACAAAAAGGTGGGAAGATGAGAAAGTGGGTAGCAGGAGTCCTGCTATAAGAAAGACTGGAACAAATTAATCTTACCAGGCCTGGGATTTCTACCAGAAATGGTGACCCCGGGGTAACATTCCAGGATACTCCTCCTGACACTAGACTGTTATTTTTTATTTTATTTGTGCCACAAGATGTCCCTCTCACGTTGTCATTTTCTTAATATAGTGTATTTATCTGGTACAACAGTTCATTTTTTTTTTCCTTTCGACATTATTTCCTCCCACACAGACCTATATCCAAAAGCTTTTTATTTTCTCCTCAATATTGTAAATGTCAGGTTTTTAATGCTGGTATTATGAAGAACTTCTCCACTGAGAGATTAAGCAGTTGTCTTAATCCTTTCTAAAATTTGTCTGAGCAAGTGGCTGTTGTCTCTTTTGCCTTGTATCATGATTATTTATCTTTTTTAACCTGTCTGGCTCGCTTTACACATTTTCTACTCAACACCACTTTCCATCCACCTAGGACTGTCAAGAACATGCAGTATTTTTCCTGCAGGTGTCCCTTAATACCCGGAGTGAGTCCCCACGTGTGTTCTGGTACCTTTCAGTGGCTGGAAGCCTGCAGATTAACAGCCATAACTGTGATTGCCAAAGTGCTACCAGGACCAGATGCCTCTCCCAGGGATTGTCTAGATCATTTCACCTAGAGCTTGCTCTCTGTCCCCAGTAGGGACATGACCTTAATTCACTGGGCTGGCCTTCTTCCACACTCCCCACCACGAGCATGGCAATCTGGAGCTGCTAAAAGCTTTATTACTGCACACAGATGGTGTGCAAATTCTCAAAAGTAATTCACGAAGCACCACGACGGTGCAGCTTCAACCTTACTGCAGTAACAAAAGCGCAGAGAACAAAACCCCAGCCGGTGTGTGGCAAAGGAAAAGGGAGCAAATAATTAATAAAAGCTGTCATGATGACTAGAACAAAACGAGCACACCTTGAAGCACAGTTTCAATGCCATTTCTAAGTCATATTCCAGACACATCCCTCCTGCGTGGTAGAGCACAACAGGAGACATTTCCTTTTCAATCCTTTAGTAGTCACAACTCAACAGTAAACACAAAAACTTGCAGCAGTTCATTTGCAAAGGAAAGCAAAAACCAGAGATTCCCTGATCCGGCCCAGGGAAAGCAACCACCAGAAGAAATCCTGGGGTGCTGCATCCAACATCCTGTACACAAGGGAAAAAATCTCTGAAACGGGCCAGAAGGTTTTGAAGCAGCTGTCAACACAGATCCTTATTAATTTGGGACTGTGCTGCTGCACAGGGTCATGAAAAGCCTGGCAGAAATCAAATGCAGCTACAGGAACAGAGGTCAACATGAAGAGAGAAGGGGCACTGCATCATGAGCACTCACACAGCTTTCCTGCATCTCCTGCTCACATTCCAGGGTATAGGTTTTGCATGGACTCCTTGTGCTCCTGCACTACACCACAGCATTTATTCTCACATAAACCTCCTTCAAGGCATGGTAATGCAAGTAAGTGCAGGCTTGCCAGAGAAGAATTGGCATTACTGACATGCAAAGCATTATGAAGAAGGTAAAGCAATGTAATATAATGGACCCTTGCCTTCATGTAATTAAAATTGTACCCAGAAACATTTACTCCTATGCACTGCTGCATACTGACTATAACTGAGCTGCTATTTTAAGAGCAGTAAAAATTAGTCACGTTAGAACTCCAAAATTATCAAATTTCATGCCTAAGAAAGGCATGAAAACAAAAATTTAAGGCCAAAGTGCAGCCCAGCATTATTATACTCTTGGCATAGATTCTATACAAAGGGTCTGCAAACATTATATTGCTGGGCCTTGAATTCCTGTTCTCCTCAGCCTCCCTAACAATCCTCACATTTTTTGCCTGTTCTCCTCTTTAGTACCTCCACACAGCCACTGAGATAACCCTATTTAAAACCTTCCACTGCCTGCAGACTGAAGAAATCCCAATTCCCCAGTGAACCAAGCACTGTTCTGTTCTCAAACACTTCTCAAACACCAACCTCTGTCCCTCTGTCCCTCCTACATTAAAAGTCCCAGCCCGTTTCCATATTTAAGTCACAAGGAAACAAACAGCCACAGCACTGGGCTCACATGGCACTTCCACACTGGGGAAACTCCATTTTCAGTTGCTTGAGCTGGCTATGGCAGCATGCTGGTGATATACTACAGACCCCACATGACTACAGGAGGCCTGAAAATGGTAAATCAGGACCCCTTCTCTTTAATTTCTTCATTAGTTTCCCTGCTGAATGACCACTGCAGGTATAGGCAATGCTTCTGCTGCAGAACACAGTGCTGGACCAGCCCACTCTCCCTTGAGCTTGGACTCCAGAGATGCCTCCAACACATTAGGTTCAAGTTACTTTCTTTGTCTCAGCCAAATGAAAACGAGTGGAAAGGTTTCACAGGTTTAAAAATGAAATGTTACACTATTCGCTTCTAGCTGACAAAGATAGTAGCAGAACGTGTCACCAACTGTGCCACAAAGACATCATCTTTTGCATTCTGATACCAAAACACTGAAACAGAGAAACAAGTGAGGCTGACAACTACTCACCAGGCAATTAAAATAACACAACAGGATAGCTGTGATCACTCCTTGCCAGAGCACTCAACCTCCACATTACTTATATGATTTATTCACCATAAAATCCAACTTACAGCTCTACAATGCATAAACCAATATTAAGGAATTTGGATCAAGTTTTTTCTATATTCACCAAGTACGTGAAAATACTTAGGGCAGAACATTTTTAGCTAATCTAACATGATTCATTCCCATCACGTAGGATCCTTCCTGCATGATTCCAGCAGAAACTGAGTTTAATTTCAGAAGCCCTCCTGCCCTCAGAATAAGGTCTTTAATTGCTCCTTGTGAATCTGTGCCATCAGAATATAGATATACAAAGGCTGATTCACTTGTTTTGCTTTTCAACTGGTGAATAACTAATTTCTGTTATATTTGTACTAAAGCTGCATCATTAATAATTTCTAATACAGTCCTTCTAGACTTCCATGTTTGATGAAAGCAATAAAATCCAATATAGCTAAACAGATAATGGTCAAATCCAAATTAACACATCAGTTTTCTGGATCAGAAAGCAACATTTCATTTTGTGGCCCATTCGTTACTCGAACTTTGAGAATCCCTGAATGATGTCTGTACATACAACTCTTACATTCTTTTCCTACCTTACTGAGGTCAGCATTCAAGATGAGAAGTTACAAAACTGCTGTCTAGCGCAAAAACATCCACATTTTTCTGTTTTCTTGCTATCAAAAAAGGCTATGATTTCAAGTAGGGTTGGATTTTTAGCATAAACCTTAAGACTACAACAAAATTCAGCATCCATTCAGAAAAGCCAAACAAGCAAAGAAAGTGAATGTGTCAATTAGGAGAGCAATTAATAGGATACTTATTTTTTACAGATTGACTCAGAACTCCTCTGAGGCTGAAAGAGGACAGTAAAAGGAGAGCAGTGTGATGTCACCAGCAGCTCTCTCTCAGGGCTTTTGCTGGATTGAACCACAGGCACTCATTGATAGCTCAGACGCACTCACGGACCCGCAGACAGGATGGCACAGGCCGGAATTCGCTCTATTTCCATTCTTTAACATATGGGGGGAAAGAGCCGGAAAAAGCCTCGGTACCTTTGTGATGAGGATCCTGTACTTCTCCACGAGGTGGTCGTTGTTGTGACAGCCTGCCAGCAGCTGCCACACCTCTCCCCGCAGCGCCTCGGGGACGCCGCTGCGCACCAGCGCCGACAGCGTCTTGGGCCGCACGCTCAGGTTCAGGTGCCTGCAGCAGGGAGGGCACAGTTACTGCAGCGAAAGGGATGAACAACCATGGCACAGAACACTCCTGTGCAACACAGAACAACTGCAAGGCACTCCAGGTGTCACCAGAGTCAGTGAAATTCAAGTTATGAAAAAAAAATTAAAAATTGAGAACTGCTTCCCAAACTATTTTCTTGATTCCCATTAAATATAAATAAAATATATGTGTGGCAGTGGGTAATACCAACACTGCAGGACCTCACTGGTGGAAAACCTCCTGATCTAAGCACCCCCTGGAAAACACAATGGTCTCTCCCCAAAACTGTGTAATCCCCTCTGGTTGTAACCTACCCCTAAATCCTACCCTTCCCTACTCCCCGTTGGTTAAGGGGGTTTCTCCCCACCTCCTGTTATCTGGCCCCAGATCGTCCCTAGAACTGGGGGCTCTCGGGGCCATCTTGCCCTCTTTCTGCCTTGGACCCCTTCAGAAATAAACATCTGGAACTTCCAGGAGAGAGGAACTCTGAATTCTTTGTCTCTGGGAATGCCAGGGCTATCCGGCTCAGTGAGTGAGAACTGTGCCTGACACCGGCTCGGCTGTGAGAAAAGCCTTTCTGTACAGCACCAGAGCAGTGCTGGCTGCAGTGATCTCTCACAGCCATAGAGACACTTTGGGTAAATGCAGAGGCTGTTCCACCCCTCCTCACCCTCGGCATTATATATGTATATAAAACATTGAACAAACCAAAACACTCCTTCACGTACTGGAGGACAGAGATGACAATGTGTAAATTCCAAGTTCAAACCATCCCAAAACGAGCAGAGTTTGCAGAATCCTACACTGCTCAGCTGCCCACAGCCCAGCAGGCAGGTGACCTTCTCAGGGAGGGAGGGACAGATGACAAACAGAGCTCCAAAAATCACCTCTCATGGTTATCTAACTACATCCCTGCATTAGAGCAGCCTCCACTGCACCAGCCAGCCCAGCTGAACAGCTTTTTCCAGCGAGACCACTGACAGCTCATAAATTACAGCGCTGCAAGTTGTAAAAACTAAACCTACATATAATTTATGCAGTTACAGCACGTTAAGATGAACAGCTCATTTGTGGCTTATATATAAAAATCCCCAAACGACACAGGCCTTAAATCATAGAAATTACCATTTTTCTGCAGTAACTAAAAACAAACTTCTGGATAAAATGATCAAGAGAACTGACAGACAAAGCCAAGCAAAAAAATGAACTTGTGTTACATCAATCGCATTGTGTTCTTAATAAACTGGCATTTATTAGCATTTGTAACAGTCCAACAGATATGTGGATGATAATTTTATGCAGACTGGGACTCCCTATTGCCTTTCTTCAGTCTACAGTGCTCTGACACAGAACAGTGTCACAGACTAACAATGCAGACATTTAAATCAGTATTTACTGCACAGAACCCAGGACCATCACACCCTCCTTCACTGTGCTTTTTCTAAAAGAAATCAACTAAAATTAAAGTAATATTTATGTAGTAGTTACATTTATATCAATATATTAGTAATACTTACAGACATGTACTTATAGGGCATTTATTATGCTTTTATAATATGTAAATATATTTATATAAAATACTTCCTATATACAAAATACTCAACGTTTTTGTAAAGGCCTATAAAACTGCTTTGGCTTAATCTCAGATCAGAGTAAGTACAACAGGAGCTGCAATGAATACAGTCATGAAGGCTGTGGACTAAAAGCTACACACTACTGGATTCTTCCAAACTATTTTGAAATGAGAAAACTGTGACTCAGCAGTTATGAAACATCAGCCAAATCTCCTTTGGAAATCACAAAATAGCAAATATTTAATTACTATACAAATCTAATTAAACAATCCTAAAAAACTAGCATGAAAACTACCTGAAGTCTGATTTTTATGATTTTCAATCCTCTTATGTTAAAAGCTGGAGGATCATTGCTTCCAAATACACGTTTTTAGTTAAGAAGGAAAGCCCTTTAACACATATTAAAGTTGTTGCCAGCATTAGCACAGAAGCATTTCATATCCTCTTAGAGCTGCCAAAACATTTCCAATGGGAGTCAGGTGGCTTAATTATCTCTGAGCCCTTGGAAGAATTACAAAAATATTCAAGTTGAAAGAAACTTTCTCACAGCAGCAGATGCAGGGAGCTCATCTGGGAAAGATGTTTATTCAAATCTAGGAGAGGGAAAAGGGATCAAGTATCATTTTACCACAGCCTTCCCTCTCTTACAAATGTGTCCATTTATTGCAAAACCAAACGGGAAGGAAAAGTATTTATTCAAATAAGCAATAATTGCAGAAAATACTAAATACCTATAATCTTATTTTAAAGAGATTCGTGGCTATGTGGTCACATCAATTCTTTTTCTCATCTAAGCTGCATGACTGCCTCTAATCCCTGCTGCCCTTTACACCCAACACCGCATTCAGCCTTGAACTTGCTGCACTGCCCTGGCCCTGCTCTCACTGACTTCAGGAAGCAAAAGGCCATAACTGAAGCCAGAGTCAAAATGAAGCCTGTTTGAGCTCAATCTCATGTTGCCCATCATCCCACTTTATGGGGAAAAAATAAAACCCAACACAAAACCTGGATTTTGCAACAATCAGCATTTCGAACTGCTCAGGCTACTTCAGGATGAATAAAAGATCCCTATGTCTCATCAAAGGAGGATGGTGTTGCATTAGCAATTGGACTGTCAAGAAACACTCTTCTGGTATGCTGACATTTTCCAGGGAAAAAACAGCAGAGCTCATGTACTTCCTTCTTGGCAGGCTCTGGAGCCTTCCTTTAGATAAGGGAGGAAAAACATCTTCTCTATCCAAGTCCAAATCTCCCATATTCTTAAGCTACAGTCACTAAGATATGACAGCTGCAGGAAAAATTGGCTGCGAACCCCATCAGAATTACAAAGAGGAGTGGAAGTGATCCGTGCAAAATAAAGACAAAGCAAGAGATGCAATTTCTTTATAGTACTTAGTTGAGATTTTCCTTTAACAAAATCCCAAGGAACCTGAAGATAAGGAGAATACTCATTTTAAGACAGAACCAACTAAAGACACAGCATAAGCATATTTCTATACATTATGCACACACTCAAAAATTAAAATACTTAAAACACTCTCTAATATATCAGAAAACATAAAGCCAGAGGATAAGGGGTGCGGTGGGGGTGGGTAGAGGACAAAATCCATACTAATCTTATCTCAAACGGCCTCTGGAAATAACAAATGCTCCAAGCAGAAGGAGCAAATAGAATGAGAATATTCAGAATTGTAATTTTCAGAATGTGACTTTGCCACTTACCACTTGGACAGCAGCTCTCCCCACGTCTCAAGAATTTTTTCTGCACACTCTTTGGAAACATCTCCAGAACCACTTAAGAGTGGTTCATCATTGTCTGCCAAGAGAACAGAAGGGACACTTCAGCCAAGGCCACATGGAAGGCCAGCGGGGAAAGTGAAAAAGCAGAAACCCGAGTTCTCTCCATTTCAGCTCCGAGCTGTAAGGCCAGATGCCTCTGCACTCACAAGTGGTCCATGGTTTGGTTTAAAAGGGTTTTTAAAAGCAGAAAAAAGTTCCTGAAAATGCATTAAGTTTCAAGCTGGGCCGGTCCTGGTACGGTTTCATCTCTCACAGATGTCCGACTCTGCCCTCCACTGAAACACTGCCTGCTGGCACTTCTGAGTAACACCAGCTTCTCCCTTCTGCTCCCAAATCTGTCCACAGCTGCTCAGGGAGGGGCAGAAGCTACATGGCAATGCCCAGTTTTTAGGGGCCTTTTTTCACATTGTCCCAAATACACCACCCAGGAGGCCTGGACTGAGAAAAGCCACGACACTGAAATGTCTGTCAGATGAGGGAGAGGCTGACCAGGAATAGCAGGACACCAGCTATTGAATCTTGCAGTATTCCAGCAAGAAAGAAGCCATCATAAGAAGCCATCAGTACTGGAAAGGATCCTACATGTTTTAACACCACGTTCTTTACCAACTGCCCTTTCTCAAAGCCCACAAAGCACAGGATGTGCTGCTTACCTTCCTCTTCATCATCCTCTGGAGGAGATGGGATCATGGAGCCCTGCGACCCTGACTGGGGCAGCCGCAGGGAGGGGCTGGCTGTGGTTTTCCTCCTCTCCCTCTCTGACTCACTTTCCAGGCACACAACTTCATACAACGTGTCCGAGTTGTTCTTCCTGTCCTTCTGCTTTATCTAGGAAACAAATTTCACTTCACTGAGGAAGCTACACAAACACCACATCGCTTCCTCAGGCTCTGCCTTCTCTGTCTGGAGCAGGAGAGCGAGGCACAACGTCCACAGCACTGCACAGGGAGGATGCTCCCACCTGGAACACACCTGATGCCACATGCAGCCTGTCGGTGCCTCTGATGCCCTGAGACAGCTGGGAGCGTGCTGCACTCCAAGGCACCAAGAGTCTGTCACAGCCACAAGTGTCACTTGGATCTGCCATCCACAGGGGGCTCACCTTTCCAACCAGGAATGGACCACACAAATGCACAGATTTTTAAAGCTATTAATGCATCTGTGGTCTAAGAGATGAGGGTTCCTCAATATGAAACAACTTTGCCTTTATTTGAACAGTAGTGGAAAATTAAAAGCAAAACCTTTATGTCAAATTACTCTTTGAAGAGATTTTTAAAAAATAGTTTAAAAAAAAAAGTTTCTGGGGATACTGATGGTGGCAAAAGCAGTTTTAAAATATTGGTTTTGTATTTATTTGAAAAAGATGAACTTTAAGGTCCCTTTCAACCCAAACCAGTCTGGGATTCCATGATTGTCCCACCATGGCAATTGTCTCCAGCAAAGCTCCCAACTCGTGTGCATACATTGCTGTAGGAACACAAATTGCTGAGTCCCAAAGTCTACTCTGTGGCCCTGTTTCTCCATAATTTTCAACCCTTTGGTACCTTCCTTTCCTTTAAAGGAGGATTTTTCTTTGTGAAGTGGTTTTGTAATTTTAATACATTTTAAGGACGTAGAACTTTTTTTCCTAAATGAATAGAAACAGAGAGCAGAAAAGAGAAGGTGAAGAAAAGAAGGAAGTAAGATTTATAATCATACTCTACACTAAGCTCCCAGTGCTCAACTTTATCCTTCAGAGCATTAAAAATTAAGAGGAATGCATCGAAACTAAAAATTACTAAATCACCGAATGTAATCGGAGCAAATAAAATCCCTCTGCTTTCACCATTTCCGAATAAAGAAACACTGCCAAAGTAAGATAAGCCAATTCTACACAGCTGTATTTTTAATAGGCTAATCATGACTTCACAGAAACAGGTTTCCCTTCCAGGCTTATCAGGCACTACATTCTATATTTGTTGCTTCCACTACGAGTTTTGATAATCTTCCATTAGTAAACACTGGAAGTTGGATAACCTGACAGTGTCTGTGGAAAAAGAAAACTGGCCAAGATAAGTCACAATGCCCATAATTCCGTAAGACAAAAGATACAGAATTAGCTCAGGAAGATAAGCTCCCTCTAAATGGCCAAACAGAAAAGGCACCTTTGGGAGGCTGTAGAATATTTATAGCCCAACAGCCTCTACTGTTCAACATCTCCACCTCAAAAAAATTCTAAATAAAAAGGCTGAGCTCATCCATGAAGAATTTTTCCACCTTAAATTCTGAAGTTGGTTTTTTTTTTTTACATGAATAAAAAAGAATCCTTGGTGGACTTATCTTTGTTACTACCCAGATGCCATTCTCTGTTAGCACTTAAAGACAAGTGTAAAAAGAATGAAGAAAAGCCTCTTGCTTAACTCAAAAGCTCTTAAATAAGAACACTTATCAATAAATCAGGACTCCAACATTGCCTTTTTCTTTGGCTGCACCCAGAATTACTAAGCTTTGAGAGAGCACGTACATCCACATTGCTATTTGCTTTTATATATTTCCATTTCTTTAAACAGGACTTTAATTTCAGAACAATAATTTCTAGAGCAGAAGAACAGCAGCTACTTCAAGTACATGATCTCTTTAGTGACTGGGACCTTCAACTTACCAGCCTTATTTTGAGATTAAGTTATTGCCTTGTACTGTCATTATGAATATCCTGGACAGAAATAATTCTCCCATTTTTAGCAGACGGGTAAAAAAGGAAGTTGGAAAAAACAGTAAAATGTTTTAACAAGTTCTAGGGATTTTTTGTGGCTGCTTGGATTTTCTTCCCCTAGGGCAAATTTGGGGTATGTGCAAAATCGTTTTCCAACCACGTAAAAGGGGAAAACAGACTTTGACAAAAAATAATTTCCTTCGGAATTTCATATGAATGTTTGCTTATCTAAAAAAATTTTAAAAGAAATGTTCAAATTGTATGATAAAATAAGTTTAGTGGTATATCAGATACCATGTCACCAGGATCACAGTAAGGATTTTTTTTGCTCTTAACCTTTAATTTTACACAATTACCCCACTACACCCTTATGGCAGCAAGTCTCAGCATAGCCCCAGTTTGCAGATAAATCCTCTGTTCTTTTTCTTTCTGTGGTTTGGCTGGAAAATCCATAAGCCTCTCTGTAAATTCACAGACTCATCAAAGCTATCAAAAAAGCTATTTTAGGCTCTTTATGGGAACTGCAGATAGCCAGCAACAATCAGCATAATAAAGGACAGCTTTTCTAAAACTGAAGTGCATTTATTTTACCTCCTTTGATTCAGGAGGAAAATGTTGCATTATGAACATTATATCAGTAAAGGTTTTAGCAATCATAGGGAGAAACAGCCTATTAATTTTCAATTTTATTCCTTTATCTTTTAAAGCATTACCTGTTTCAATTTTAAGAAAAAATTTTCAGTTGAGCTCCGTTTGCTGAAGGGCCAGAACAACCTTTCATTAGGTGAGCAAACTCTGACTTTAGTCTCCAGAATGAACCGAACAGGCTCCTGCACCTCAGTTATCACCAAATCCACAGCAGTGGTCATGAACAACACTTTATCTAGAGAGAGAAAATGAAGCCATAGTATGAAAAGAATTAGTTCAAATAAAATATTCCATAACCCCTTTCCTAGTAACATAAAAGAACAAAGGAAGCTTTCGTTTTCAGAATCCATTTTCCCCCTCATTTAACATCTCAAAACCCTAGAAGTTTCAAAATAGGGAAATCAGATCACTATCCACTAGAGAGTAAGGAAACTGCAGCCTTCAAGCCAAGTAAAAGATCTTGTTAAAGAGAATAAAAATTCTGCTGTTTGAAATCCCACTGAAATGTATCCAAAACCTTCATTAAGCGTTAAAAAGGATCACTTAACTGCACAGTGCAGATCTCTTGCCATCCAGCCTAATTACACTGCAATTCTTTTTTGGTTTTAGAAGTTACTTCAGTGTTTAATACCATGATATTAAAGGCATTTAAAACCATCTCAGCCGTGACATTCTGAAAATTGACTACACAATGTGATGCTCCAGAAGAAGGCACCAGGGCTCAGTGACCTATGAGATCTCTCTGGCAGGGAATGATAAATTGTGTCCTTCAGGCAGGATGGCATTCACTCCAGCACCAGACTGTGCCCACAGCTGACTTCTGTGACTTTGCCCAGTCAATTCCCATTAACTTCCTAACCTTTGGCACACAACTGTGACAGAAGATTGAAAAGAGGATAATTCAGCTGACATCTTAAAAGAAGCAATGACAGATCTCCTTCGGGACTCAAGAGAGCAGTGCAACATCAGCTATTTTTGGATGACGGCTGGGAGTGGTTTACTTTCATTTGCACAGGTACAGGAATCCTTCTGTTTTAATTAAAAACTGGGGTTCAGGAAAATCTGAACTGACCACAAGACACTGAGCAAAGCAAATACCTGCAAAAGTCATTTAGTGCAGTTCTCAATGGGATTCTTAAAGAGCTCCAGGGGTGCACAGAGCACCTGCACCCTGTGCCACACCTGCACAGCCTCCTGCTAGGACACAGCTCCTACAAGGTAATGCTGAACACGGTTTGTCTTTTTGTAAAAAAAAAAATCATGTGGCATTTAGCACCCTACTTTCTGAGAATGTATCCCATCCTGTGAAAGTCTTTTGTGGGATTCATCTGAAGGGAAAACAGAATTGATCCAATGCCTACTATTGAAGTAACTTCCCAGCCTAGGGAAAACACCTGGCAACATCCATACCTTTTGGTGTTTCTTCATTTACAAACTGGAAGTGTGGAGACTTTTGATTCCAGCTCCCAGTGATCACGTATGATTTCCCATCAGAACTTTTACCCATGGACTCCTGGAAACAAGGTAAGTTGATGTATTTTTATTTCAATTAAAGGAATCTCTACCTTATGTAGTGCCAGCCCAATAAAAGAGCTACTGCACTGGCAAGGGAAGGACAAGCCCATGTGACAGAGCCTGTAGCAGAGATCATCTCTGAAGGAAATAACAGAGCTCCCCTGCAATCCTTGATCTCCATGCTGACAACACAGATAGGCCAATTAACACAAATTATTCTACATGTACATGGCATGACCAATAGTTTTGGAGGAAACCATTTGACAGCAACTTTCAGCTGACAGAGGGAGAGGTGAGAACACAACACACGTTATTCAGCCATTAAGAACCAAGTCAGTATTTTATCTACTGTTCAGCTTGTCTGTCTTCCCAACAACCTTATTTTCTGGGCAATCCAAAGCCTGGTGAAAAGCAAATTTATTCATGTAGTATTAAACCTTTTTGAGTACTCACTATGTACTGCATAAATACTAGCAAATTTGTTGTCATTTCACACTTGTGAAGTCAAATGATCTCTATCATTACTTTATAGAGAGAAAAGTGAGTCACAGGAACAAAGCACCCACTGGTTCTCAGTGTTATACTTGAAGCCTCTCGGGCCTCAATTTTCACAGTGATAACTATGCTGTAAAACTTTCCATGTTCAAAGAACACCACTTTAACATTCAGCATGTCTAAAAATAAGGTTCCATGTCTCTTATTTCAGGCCCTTGAAGGAGAACAGTCAGGACTGACTGTAAATTGGGCAAGTCCCTTGACCAAGCAGCAGATCACGCTCTAAGTGAGCAGCAGAGACAAGGGGTCAGCTCAACAGCCCAGAGCCTCACCCTGAGCAGCAGAACAGCATCGATTCCCACCAACAGCTGCACAAGTGCCCAAGTCTTTTCTGTCTGTCCTGAGATCGTGCACAACTACAATCCAAATATGACTGAATTTTGTTAAGAAAGATCCTTACCAAATCCAAAAGATGCATATCACCACTCCGAACATCTTTCCCACGGCTAAGGAGAAGGCCAAAACATCTGCAAAGTCAAGCCAAAAAATGTAACCGCAAAAATTAGACACGCTCATAAACCATTAACATTTCTTATCTAAGTATTTGCTGTCATACATCACAAACAGCCCATGAATCCACTGACAAACATCAACAAATCTTGATATTTGAAAGCAGCATCAAGCATGTCCAGCAAAACAATGTCAAGCCAATATTAAAATGTGAGCAAGATTTCAGAAGCGTATTTACAATATGGTTTTACCCTGCTTACAGCAGCCTGGAAATTGTTTCATTACCTTTCTTTTAAAGAACAGTGTAAAAAAGTCACTGCTAACAAGGCTTCTTTATACCACTGCAACACCTGGCCTGCAGTCTTCTGCCCTTCCTTTGGTGGCTTTTTTTTTTGAGACATATTTGCATAGAATTTACCCTTCAGTAGAGACAAGGATCAGATGAAGCACAAGAACCTCTTATATGATTTAATTTTGGCCTTTTCACAAGGACTTGTGGTCCACACAGGTATGCCCCACATCATTCTCTGGTCTACCACACTCAAAATCACACAAATGGATCATCCACAGAACAATTATTAACCTGCTGCCTCAGAGGCAAAATACAAACATTAGACAGATAAAGCATCTTTTAAATTACCTTTCAATAGCAAGTTCTTTATTCGTTGTCTGTTGCACATAAATCACTATCTTCTTATCAATCCCTTGGCGGAGTTTGAAGCATTGCCTATCCTTATCTTTGGGAACTGCACTGTTATTCATCAGGAAAGGAAAAAAAAAATCTCAGAGGATCATTAATCTGTATTCTTTGCTTATACCAAACCCAGCATCAGACACTGGTGCAGCTCCTTACACCAAAGCACTAAAGACCTTTCTTCCTTGCGTGCTGTGATCTACCCAGTAACAAGAAAAAAAATGACAACAGATTTAGGTGAAAACCAAGGACACAGTTTATAAAATAAAACCTTTGGGGCTACACTGTGGGGGTCAGTATTATGAGACTTCCAGCAGCATTTCAGCAGTTTCTAAATACTGATGCCCCAGGTAACACACAGTATTGTCTGGTCAGCAATTACCCATAAGAAATTGCATATTGCTTGCTCTCACAAGCAGTGTGACTGCTGGGTCACATGACACCAAAGAGTGACCAACCCTTCAACTACTTTTTTCTTAGGAGAGGCCCTTCTGAATGCTGCAAAAAGAGGGGAAAACCTAAAACAACGCTTCAGTGCCAATGCACACACTGAAGTCTCAGCATCAGTATCCCCAGCAGCACAGTCACGATGAGGCACTTTCAATTTCAGCAGCAATTTTGCTGCTGAACATAGACAAGGACCTAAAGACAACAGAAAAAACCAAAATAGAAAAAGCACGTTGTAGGTAACACCATGTCCTGTTCAACGACTAAGATTACCTAAGTCCAGAGGGTTATCACTGTATTACTTCCCAAAAATATTTATGCCTGGGATTCATTTAAACTAGAATAGGAAACCTCCAAGAAAGGAATTTAGGGACCACCTCAACCTCACAGTCCCTATTCACTCACCGTCCATCAGAACCACATGCTGAACGAAAGAAGAATCTCTACCTGAAATAACCTTTCCCATCATCCTCTTTGATTTCCAGTGACACAGAGAAGGTGAAGATGTCACTGTCTGGAGTCTGGGGGGTGGCAGTGGCTGACAGCGGGGTCTGTTTGGCAGAGCGCCGGAAGGCAGTGGCGAAGCTGTACAGGATTCGGCTCACCTGCAGCCAGAGTGCACAAACAGCAGCTGAAACCCACCTGGATTTTCACTAATTCACAATCAATTGTGCAGATATAATTCAGTTTTAGCATCTAATTAACTGTTTTTCTACACTTCTTAGGATAAACTGTTAACCATCCATTCTTATCCCATAACTAAGGTTTGTATAATTATCTTAACTTGGAGTAGAAAGAAGCCAAAAGTGATAAATTACATTACTTCTAAAGTGTCTGAAATACTTCACTCTAATTTCAGTAATAACACTTACATGTACATAACTATAATTTGACAAAAAACTTGCACTTACAGCCTCTTGGATTTCACATCGGAAGACATGAATCCTGAAGAGTTCTGCATTGTAGTGGCTTTCAGTGAAAGCAAAGCAATCACTTTCAGGGGTCCCATCGTGCCCTCGTACACAGAAAAGGATTTTATAGATTGGATAATTTGCTATTTCTGTGTTTGTCTGAGGATCTAAAAGTCTGTTAAAATAGAGAGGGGGGGGAAAAAAAGCAGGCTTGCACCTTTAGAAGAATTATTTCAGCTAGACATTAACTGGCAAGCTTTAACAATTTCACACCTACTAGAGAAAGTACACCACAAAAACTAGCTCCTGACTTTCATTTACTGCAAAGCTTCACAATAAAGGTGTTTAAATTGAACAGCAGAATGAGTACAATGCCACAGACATTTCCACCAATAATTTCCCCACAGTTTTCAGGGATCAGTCTTCAGAAAGTTACACTAATATTTGGCAGTGGACACACTCATCCCTGTTAAGCCTAGTTTATCAGACATTCTCCAGCTCTACAAACTCCTTTCCAGGCTACTTCCAATGAGCTGATCAATGACCAATCCCACTATGACTTTGGGGACAGCTTGGCTCATCACAGTACTTCCTGGTAAAGTCTTTGGTAAACAAATTCAAAGCACCCCTTTTCACAGATATCTATAAAACCCACTTTTCCCACTAAACAAAACCCAAGGTGCTCAAGACTCCTGCCAGGTAAACCATCAGCTTTGTTTGCTTTGAAAAGGAGCCAAGATGAAACGCAGAGTCACGGAGCACCCAGCGAGCTCCGTACCTCACGGTCCCTTCCGAGACGTTGGGCACCGACAGGGTGACGTCCAGCGAGATCTGGCACTGGCCGCGCAGGATGGACATCATCCGCAGGGCCTCCACCTCGCTGCGCGGGGCATTCACCGAGGCACAGCCCAGGTACGTCAGCTTGCTGAACACCACGCTGTCCTCATCTGTCACGGGCGTGAACGGGCTCAAATCCTCACAGTCTAGGGCGAGACACACGGGTGAACGTGAGGAACAAGGCAAGGCAGCCTCAAGTGAAGTGCCAGAGGCTGACTCACCGCTCACTAAAGGACAAAAGAGGCTAAGAAACTGAAAAGTCAGGTCAGGCCAAACCACTACAGGAAAGCCCTGTGCTGGTATTTCATACAGCCAGCCAAGTAAGCTTAGAAGCTCTGCACACACCTCAAGGCTGGCACAGCAGTGTTTTCAGCAGATACTAACTCCTGTATCACACACATAACCTGCAAATTACTGCACTATGCGATTACAATGGGAGACACGGGGAAAGGCTGGTGGCCACACCGGTACCTAAATTCTCTTCACCTGCCCCACAAAAAACCAGCTCATAAGATACTACCAGGCATTCCCCCTCCTTTTTTTTTTCTAACCTCCTTGGGATGCTTTCACTGGCAAACTCATTTCTGGTTTCTGGAGTCCTGCCACGGACACAGGGTTAATGGTGGAGGATGCTGAAGCTTCAAGGACAACAGGTTCTTCCCCATCTCCATCAGTTCTAACTTCTTCTCCATGCTCCCGGTCACTGGACTGATCTTCCATGGGTGGATCCATCAGCACGTCTTCGAGCTCCCGCTGCAGCTGCTGTTCGCTCCCATTCCCCACAATCTAAGAGCCACAGAGTTGGGACGCACGAAAAAAAAAAACCAAAAAAAAACTGTTCAAACAACAAAAAACACCCCTCAGGCACAGGGTCATTCATATGGCTTTTTATTTACCAGCCAAAGCAGCAGTTAACAAATTTAACCCAGTTACAACCATAAACACAACCTGCAGTGTGCAAATGCTCACCAACATGGATTATACCCTCACTGCTTTAACAAATCAACAAGCTCAAAGCAGGAATTTTCTTGCACTGGAAAAAGCAAGGAGGTTACTTTCACACTAGCCCTTAATCACCTACTACAAAGACCAGCTCATGACACAGAAACTTACAGATGCCCACAGAATGGGCTATAATAATTCTCAGATTAGTACCAGAAAGGGACAAATATAATTAAATAAGTTAGGGGTTCATGGGCAAGACAGCAAGGTTTCACAGGAAGAGAAGCATCTGGAACAAGACTATGCCATCATGCTGAGGAGAAGTAACAGCACAGCTTTGTTTCCTAATGCTCAGCTGCAGCCTGACTTTGAGCTCACTGGAGTCAACATGAAAGCATGAAGCAACCTCAACACTGTGAAATAAGGTCCTCAACTGGAAAGGGAACGAAGACATTCATTTCAGGAAACTCTCAGATACTGCTTCTAAGGAAACTCTCGGTCCATTCCCCTGCAATTAATAAGGAAGTGACCGAGTTTACAGAGTATTTACCAGATGCTATCAGCAGAAGGTATTTGCTTCCAACGCCTCAGCTGCTGCTGGTTATTACTGCTGGCACCAAAACTCAACCCTAAGAGCACTTCCATATCCTCATCTCTCTGCAAACTCATTGATTTAACATGCTACCCACCAGCTAATAAAATCCAAATCATGCAATTACCCCAAAAAGCAGTAACTTAGTGACTGTTTTGCTACAGAATCTAAACAACAAAAGAGACATTTACGCTCTTGAAATTCATGCAAACGGAATGTCATTTTTTGTACAGATTAAAATACACCCCTGTGCTGTGATCACCTGCCAGGAGGACAGGGTAACTGCCTTATTCAGCTGTACACCCACAGATGGATCTGTAGCCTGGAACTAGTTACAGAAATCCACAGATTCCCATTTTCCTCCCAACAATTTTAGTATTAATTTGTGTGATTCATTGTGGAAACAATGAAAAATCTTGCACAAGCATGGGGTCATCAAAGGCAGAAAGCTTTTAAACATCAAGATTATTATTCAGGTCTTTGTAGGCATTCACCAGAAAGATGATGATGATGGAAAATGCACCACGTTACTTCACCATATGGAGCAAAATACAATAAATTAATTATAATATCCTGTCAGTCCCTTTAAAGCCTATATATTAAAAACCCTAGAGTAACTTCTAGCTTACAGAACCTGTTCTCTACAAAACCTGAAGTTAAAATTCATTCCGACAAAAAACTGCATCCGATACACTTTTCCCCACAGTCAACAGACTTTGGTGTGGGAAAGGAAGGTGAAAAATTCGTATCTGGTGAGAACTACATATTGTAATGGTATTAATACAAAATGCACATGAAAAATGTTCTGTCAAGGTTAAAAGAAAAAAAATTGAACTGTGATCTATGGTATTTGGTAAAATAATCAGTATGAATAACATATCTAGATACTGCCCTATAGAACATGATCTTGAAAATGAAATTTCCTAAAAATAGTAGTGACAGGTAAAACACAAATTCAAGCTGTTTACAGAAAATAGGCATTTTAAAAAAAAACCCATCTCATAGATATTCTAAAACATCATCATCAAAACCCTCACTTAAAAAGCAATTTAAACTCATCTCTCCAATAAAGCTTTTCTTCTCAGCCCAGACTATCCTCAAAAAGAATTTTAGAAGGCACAATAACCATGCTTTTGGACTAGAGGAGCCCTGCTGTTCTCATAGCCCCAAAAATCAAAGCAGCTGCCTGCCAACCGAGGCCTGGAAACACAAACCAAGGTTAACTTCATATCAACCAACGCCTCTTACACAACTGTATGAATTCCCCACATCATGGGAACCGGACACATGAAGGTGTAAACATGCCTAAAACCTTGCTGCAGCCCAAAACCAGCGGCAGCCAGGCTGCATGGAGCAGAACCAAGGGCAGAAGGGAAAAATAAACAGGCGCACCTGAGAAATGCTCGGGGCTGAGCAAAGAAACCATTACAATAATCACGGCTGTCTCCATTTCTCACAAAACTGAAAACCAATTTTACTTAACCTTTAACTAAGAGGCAGCAAACTTCCTTTACCACACCAGGGGATTTATCAGAGCTGTGATTTATTCCCTTCTCCTGACGCATGTGCTGGGAGAGGTCTCACAGTGCCGGGGAATTCAGGAACTCCTGCCCTACAGCGTGCTCCAGAAGCAAAGCTTTCCTAAAGCCAGTCCAGTCCCACTGCCAGCAGGCACAAGCAAGCACAGGAACAATGCTGGAAAGCAGAGACAGCTGGCAAACTGTATTTCTGGAAAACATTCACTGACAACCCCTTTTTAAACTGAACGGGGTATTTCAGCACTGACAAAAAGCAAAAACACATCTATTAATTATGACCAACAGAAGAAAAATGTGGTTCCTGACTATATTCAAAAGACATATTTCTCTGTCTGGACTTGAGGAAAAAAGAAGTGCCAAACAAAAACTGACATTAATTCAGTCCACAGCATTATTTCTTAGAACTACAGCATTATCAGCAAATTTGAAACGACAGCCTTAGACCCGATGTACAAATTTCAGAGCCCATCACATTCGGCAAACACAAACCTGAACTTCCAGCATCATCCTCGGACTGTGCTCATTAGCAAATGAAACATCCTCAAACTGCTTTTCTAAAGAAACAGAACACCAGAAAGGGACACCTGCTCAAACAAAAACCTGAACTCATTTTTTGCTTTTCTTAGAGGGGACATCAAAGAAAATGGGGTTTGACACATACAAATAAACTTAGTTATAAGTACCAAAGCAATTGCTTCTGCCTGAAAAAAAAAATCTCATTTGTTCCTATGAAATATATAACCACAGTTCTCACGTTGTACTGTTAACAGTAATTTTACATGCACTACAGAAACACTTTCAGATGTTGTGGTGACAACACTTCTAAAACACCTCTGACAATCTCCACTATTCCACTTGACTGGCAACAGAAGAGCTATTTGCAAGCTGAGAAAAAAAAAAACAAAAAACCAAGAATAAAGCCATAGCCTATGGCAGAATGTCTCTTTTCTTGTAGAACAATACCAAAATACCAAAATTTTTGTCCCTAAGAACATCTAAAAAGTCTGCCAATTTCCTCTGCTGAAAGTTTTCTCCTTCTTAATCAGAAGGAAGGAGGTTAACAGGAAGGTTCCTCTATGGGAGAATTTAGACTGCGCACTGAGTGCTTGTTTACGGTATAAAATTCCCATTAATCACTCAGATTGCAGCCAATACCCAACAGCACGTGCTCTCCGTGCTGGAATACCGAAAAGCTCAAGGTGAATCACTTTGTTCAAGGCTTGTGCTTAGTCCTGGCACTAAATTCATAAAGAAGCTTATCCTTAAGACCTGCAAAGCTCTGTGGCATTCAGTGCAAAATCAGGGAACAGCACAACTTTATTTGACAACTGATGATCAGGAGACAGCAGAGCTCATGTTCTTCCTTCCTCATCGAGAGAAACAGCTCACCTGTAGCCAACCTTTTATAAACCACTATGGAAGCAAACAACGACACAAACAGCTCCCATGTGGAGCAAGAAGTGCTGCAGACTATGGCATCTCATGCTTCCAAATTTTTGTTGGGGATAACAGGGTGGAATGGAGAATCTCGCTGACAGTGTCTGTCTCCAGAGGTCTCAAATGATGCTTCAGGAGCTGATTACAGACACTGCCACAGAAGCATTCTCAAGGTAAGCAGGGCTGTGAGACTACTCTGAATTCCTAAGTATTGATGCTGATACTGATCTTGATGCTGCTGGTATTTGCAGTGTCGAGAAAGAAAAGTGAGGCTACAGTCTTTCAGCAGGTTTCACAGATCACCAGGCTCAGTGCTTAAGAAATATTCACATTTTTTAGACTATTCTATGACGTGAAGTGACATCTTCTGCAACAACCATAAAACATAAGTGAACTTTGTTGCCAGATTAAGCAAAAGATCAGTCTTGAGATTCTTAACTAACTTAATTCTGTGTAAAAGAAAAGAGCCACTATAATGGCATGTCTTGCCCAGGACTGAAAGGAATCCAAGAAAAACAAACAAAGCAGTTGGGAGGTAAAAGCAAGATGAGCAAAAGCATCAAGAAATGTTCAATAAAGTCACTGTTACAACTACTGCAAAGGGAAAGAGGAGCACCCAGTCCAACAGGCAGAACAGAGGATTTCTTATCTTTAAAGACATAGATGCACCTGTAGACAGACATCAGTCTCTTCTGATGGTGGAATATCTCTTTTCATCTCCCACAAAGACCACACTAACTTGACTCACTCTAGGGAAGATCCAGTTTTCAACACATTAAAAAAGATGGAATTTGAAGTGATTACCTTAATTCTGCCACTTTTCTTTAAAACTGCTGGAACACAAATTGGGATGAAAGTTGCTTTAAGTGGCAAAAAAAAAGTAAAGGGTGACAAGGGCCTCTTTTCAGAACAGCACTTTTACAAGTGAGAAGATGTCAGTGCCCTTCCAACTCTCACAAGCCTTTCACACAGAGCTCGTGTTCTGTGATTCATGTCAACTTGTTAGTTACAACTATACTTCTAGGTTTCTTAAAGAGAACATTTCACATTGGGGAAAACTTTAATGTATCTTTGAGTTAAAAGATATGGTCAAATCCACGTATGCTGGTATTGCTTCCCACCTGAAAGCTGTGATAAAATCACAGTTTCAAGTTCTTGACAATCAGTCTGTTTCATCCTAAGCTTCAGGAAGGATTCTGCAAAGTGGGGAAAAACCCACAGCTAGTGATGGAAAGAGCTCTTACTCAAAACCTAATTACCACCTCTGACATCAGCAGTGAAGAAATTACTGACAAAACTGGCTCTTGAATTAGTTCTCCCTTCCGTCAAGTTTTCCACAATAGAACTGAAGCAGAGTAAGCTCTATGGTTAGTTTGATTTAGAAGAACAGGGAACAAACTCAGGTTATTGGTTCTTACCTTCAGTCCTGTTTTTTCATCATCACTACCATTATTTGTAGATGGTGTTTCATCCCCTTGCCTGGAAACCAAGACAAAATCTTCACTGTTAAGAGTGGATACCGAGTCTGAAGAGACACTGATTTTTCCAACAGAAGCCTTGTCATCCATGACTTAAAAAGGAAGTTCGATTCATGAATGAGATTAAATATGTTATAAACTCCTGAAAAACAAAAATCATAGAAATACTTATATAAAACTTCATGCTAAAATGCTCAAATGTTTCTTCTCAGAAACCTGCTGACTAATTATAAAAAGTAACTCATCTGACAGCACAACCAGGCTCCAACTCCTCTCTCACTACACACTCACAGTCCTGCCTTCATTTTGCTAAGCAGCACATGCTATTACAGCACTGGTTTCCACAGCTCACAAAAGGGAAGTTAATAAATCTCTTTGCAGTATTTCATGGTTATGCCAAGTACCAATTTCTACACACGACACAAAACAGGGCCCTGGAACATACACTACACTTGCTGACAATTAAGGCCAGAACAATAAAGACCGTTTACTTTCTTCAGTTAATACCTGCCTTCACCTATGTCCATGCAAAAATTACTCTTATCTATCAGAGCTCACTGTATGCTGCAGTCACATTCTTTTCCCCCAAACAAGGGCTTGACCTAACTCTTGGTATTTTGTGATAAGGTTACTCTGAAACCTTGGGACATACAGCATTTTATGAATCTATGCTGAATCTTCTGTACTATAAGGAGCAATAAAAGCAAAGACTTCCAAGAAGCAGGAAGAACAGCGTAGGCTGGATCACTACTGAGAAGCAGAGCCAACAGAGGATTTTAAAAAGCTGGAACTGGCACTGAGAGGCATTTGAAGAAAAGAACAAAAGGTGAAGTTCAGCTGCACACCTTGAACTCTACAGCACAGATTCCCAGAATCCATGGCCCAAAACAGACCGCCATGATAAAAAAGGGTGATTAAATTTCCCAGAAACCCAAATATACCCTTATCACAATGGCTCAGGTCTTAACAACTCCCAAGCACGACCAAACCCAAGTGCTTTTTCAGTCTCAAAGTCCTGCCTTCCAAGCTGGAAGCACCGTCCCAACCTGGCTTCCAACAGTGCAGCCAAACAATGGAGAGCCATGGCACAGCCACAGGCACAGCTCATCGCATTCCTGGCTCAACCAGGAACAATGCACCAGAAATAGCAAAGCCTGCTCTTTTGCCTATCAATGCCCTTCTCTCCACAGCCATCAATACAACAGGAAGTCTGCCAGGAGGACAACTTTTAACCAATTACCAATTGAGCCACTTCATGGTCATGAAACATGTTTCAGAGAACTGAAGCAGAGTGTAAGAGGAAGAATGGATGTGGTTTGTTCATGAATGACAACACACCTGTGGTTATTTGGTTTCATTTTCAAAAGCATGTATGGTATTTAGATATCCTTTTCAAAAACATTTTAAGATCCACTGACCTTCAGTGGGGATTACTGGTTGGGAAATTTAGGTATGTTGAAAAGTTGTTATGTGTCTATCTGGAATTATTCACATGTATCTTAAAGGTAGGGCAGTATTCTTATTTTGAAAGATGCTTCTGTTTAAAGCATTCATATTAAAACATTTTTGTAGAAGGTCCCTATTGCACCATCTATACAATACACAGATCTCTGAAAATACCTAAATCAAAGGTCTTGAAACACAGACTAAAAATAAGCTTCAAACACTAAATACCCCTTTGGCTTTACCGTTTTCATTCAAACTGAGCAAACTCATCTTCCACACTGACAGCAGGAGTAGAGGAGCAGGCTTTGATCACAAGCAGCTGTAAAGATCATCCAGGCAAGGATCAATTTAACACTTTATTTTGGTATAGTGTGTCTGTCTTGAAGTGCTAATTCCACCTATTTCCCAAGTCTTTCAATCCAACACCTTTCCCCAACACTACCTTCAATTCAATAACAAGCATCCCGTGCTTTTCCACACTCCATGTTTGGTGTAGTGCACTGTAAACAAACCCCACGCGGATCCTGGGGCACAGCCGGCCCAGCCCAACCCCACAGCAGTGTCACAATACTGAATTGCAACACCAGGACATCCAAATTAGCCCAACTTTGCCAGTCTAACAGTGAGCAAAAGTCTCATGAAATTACACAAGATAGGAGAGCACAAGAAGGGGACAGTGGAGTAGGTGACTGTGAGAAGCTTTTGTTGATGTAGCAGCAAGCAAAGCTCAGACACCCAGCTATGCTGCAATCAGCCACAGAGGTTCATTGGATTAATGCTCAAATATTCAAGGTGCAAAAGTAGTCTTCAAATATTAAAATATTGCCTGAAGTTAACCAAAATTTCTATATCCTCACACTTTGCTTTGCATGGATTTAATTTTCTCCATTCCTTGCCTATCACTGTGTTCCATATAGATTACTACACGGATCATTTTACCTGAATCAGAAAGCTCACGGTGCCAGAATCACCACCAGAAAGCCTCCAAGCCCATTAAAATAAGGGCCAGCCTAGAAGGGCACACATCAAAGACCAGCAGAGCAATGCCATGTGGCTTAGGACTGCTCTGGAATCAAACCCCAAGAACAAACAGCAGCAGTAATACCTGCAGCTCCTCTCAGGACGAAAGACCTCAGCCAAGCAGAGAGCTCCAGTTTTGATGTTCCTCACAAAGCCAGCTTCTCGTCCCTTACAGGGAAAGAGGCTTTGGTTTGTTTCAGCATAAATAAAATAGGAGCTTTTGAATTCAGCACAGTTTAGCTCCTGACACAAAAATACAACACAATAATGTAGTGTTTGCCTGAAGGTGTCCTTACACCTCCATGGGAGACGGAGTGTCTGGGTAAAATGCATACGAAGAGGCAAACTCCTACCAACCCCCTTCCTTGCTCATCTGTGTAATTAAATGGGTGTTCTGGCCTCTCCTCACACAACAAACTATTAGAAAGAGCTGCAAAATGAGAAAATCAACATGGCTGGCTCTTGGGTCACTGCTTTCAATTTTACTTAAAATTCTAGTTCTCCCTGCAATTCCCCTTCACTGCTGTTATACCTTACTCTCTCTATTCAAGATAATGTGCAGAGGAACAGCAGACACCCCATTCACCATGCAAAAATCTTAAACTGGAAAGCAAACCTACCAAAGTTCAGATTAGTTACACAGACTTATAAAATATTTATCTTTTACTTTCCCTCCCTTTCCCAAATATTTGGCACCTGACCTGCAACTTGTGATCAAAGTTTTCCTTCTAAGTTCTGCCAGAATGAATTTAAAAGAGCTTAAAGCAAACAGTACATAGAAAAAAGAAAACCAGAAAACCTTCAATTTCACATTACTGGAAGAGGCTGAGGCTTGAATACCACCTTGAGACACATGCAACAAATGAAGCAAGGCACTTGTAACTGGCTGGTCTCATTCCATTTCCAATGAATACCTGTTTTCTGGTATTCAGAACATCCATAACCACACAAAAAGACAGAGGGTGAATGGAAAAATTAGTATTTCAGGTATGAACTTCTTGGACCTGAGAGTGAATAGCATATAGCAAGCACCCTTAGCACAGAATTTACAGGGAAATACAACACAAAAATAAGTTCTGGGTTTCCAGGGCAGAAAAAAGAATAAGCTTGAGAACAGGTATGCAAACTAGAGAGGAAAAGAGACTTTTTTCCCCATTCATATCTTTCTCAGCTTTCGTACTTCAGCTGCAGTTCCTAAAGCAATACCACAAAGTTCCAATATATCTGATGCACAATGCACCAGATAAAGAACAACAATACAGTAATATTAACTGAATTACTGAAGAACAGCACAATTCTTTTGCCTTGAAAAGCAAAGTCAGAAAGCTCGGCATGCAAAATAAACTTATGTCCTCCAAAATATGAAACCACTAAGTATAGTGTTAAAAAACACAGAAAACAAGAAGGTGACATGCAGAAAAGACACTGAGGTAGCTGAAATACCTAAATACAATGTATTTTCAGTTTCTATTCCTCTGGCTCTATACACAGCTTAACAACAAATCCAGTATAGCTCAATTTAAACATACACAGTTCTGCTTTCTGAGTGTTCACCATTAGCATCTTAGTGTGGGTGAAGAGTGGAATTTGTGGCAGAGTTCAGAGGCTTTGCAGTGCACTTTGCAGAGCAGGGTTATGACAAAGAACCCAGCATTCTGTAAGACTGAGCTCCTACAGACTTGGACAGCTGTGGGTTTTTTTACCTGTACAATTCACCAGTGCACACTTGTTTTAAAATACATTGTGAGTCCCGAAAAAAGCTGGGAAAATGCTCCAGGTCAATGCCTGTGTTTTATTACAGCTCTGGGAAAAAAACAAAATAGCATGCAAGAAATCACCAGCAACCTTTTTATTCTCACATATCACATGATTAGTCTGCTTAATCATGTCTGATCTTTACCCACCTTCCCTGTGCAACACATACTCTGAAATGCAACAAGAAGTCCTTGGCATTCAAAATGAAGCAGGAAAGCCAGAGGAATACTGCATGTGAAAATACAGATGTAGGATGACTGAAGATTAATTAATAAAAAATAATAACTACCAGTCTAACTTTTCTGTTCATTTTACTGACAGCAACAGATGTTCTAATTTCAAGAGCCAGAAAGAAAAAAGATGTTCTTGTTTGGAGGTAATGGTGTCTCCAATTCCACCCCTCTCCTCAGAGATCTCAGGAAGCTGAGTGAATCATGAGACACTGTATGCAAAACCAGCAATCAGACAAAACACGACAGTTAAATTAATGCAATTGTTGTTAACAGTCCTTAACAGGTTGATAGCTATTGCCAACATCATTTTGCTTTCAATCTTAATTTGAACTATCTGCTCAGAGGACAAAACTCTTAATTTTAGCCTCTGTAATCAGTAAATTCCCCATCCCAGAAACAAGCAGCTGGTCCTGGGAAACTGCAGTTTATAAAAGAAATGCTGACACTGCCTCAGCCAGCCCAGCACAGGAATGTTGCTGGAATGAATTAACTATGAACAGTTGGTTCATCCACACGCCGCAGCTGACGCTCCCCCAGCATCAGCCCCATTTCTGCACCGTGCAGCCAGGATGGGCAGGACACAGCACGGGCCGGAGGCTGGGAGAAAGGCAGAGCAGCCAGAGGCTAAACAAACTCTTAAACAAACTCTGGGGATGATGTTCTGTGTGCTGCTGGAGTTGCTCTCTCATTAGGATTCAAACACAAACAGGGAGTTAGGCTCACCAGAGCACTTTAAAAATACGCTGTGAAAGAATGAGGAAAAAGAAGTTACATTCAGTGTGTGCTACTAAACACTGCCTGCACTTAGGACTGGAAATTGGAAGGAAATCCTTATGCCAAGCTCCATTTGTTAATTTGTTTACCGTGTACACAAAAATAAGTTTGCTCAGGTCCTTGACCTTTTAAGTAGAGGCCTTTAAAAAGAATACAGTATTTCTTCAAGTCAATCAGCAATGAGCAGTTCCTGTAATTACACGTTTTCTAAGCAGCCAAAAGTCTCAGAAATCTGATCAACTTTGGCTTTAACAAAACCTGTAAGTAGAACAAAATCCAGAATACAGACCAAGCCATACCTGTATGCTCTACCTGTGCTCCAGCCTGTATTCAAGAAATAAACACAATCTTTTCCCTCTGCAAACCTCTCACATGATCTTTTCCCTCTCTCCAAACCTCTCCTGAATACTCTTTCTGCTTTTCCTCTTCTCCCCCAAAATGCTTTAATCAGGCAAATCTACACAGACATAAACCACCAAGTTTACATCCAGTAGTTGGATTTCCACTTAATTTTTGCTGATAACTGTTTTAAAACCAATCTAGCACAATCCATTTACACTTAATTTTCACCCTTAACTGACACAATCAGTCCTTAAAAATTACCTACTGGGGACGTTTTAACCAAAAGAAACACCTCATTGACAACAAGAAGGAAAAAAACCCAAAAAACACCGAGGTTACGGCACATAAATGAAATAAAGATGCCTGCACGCAACGAAATGCCGTATTTTAGGATGCATCTGGAAGTGACACGCAACAACCGACACCCCGCGGCACGGAGAGGGAGAGCGGGTGCCCGGCCGGTCCCTCCGCGTCAGTCCCGCGCCGCCCGGGATGGGGACACGGGGGGAAAGCCGGCGGCTCCGGGACGCCCTCGGCGGGGTCCCGGGGACACTGACAGGGCTCGGAGCGGGTTCCCCCCGTCCCCCACAGCCGCAGCCGGGGAGCTGGAGAGGACGGGCCCGGCCCGGCACCCCCCGTCTGCCCCAGCACTCGGCCCGGCCCTGCGGGACCCGGGGCGGTCTGAAGGCCCCGCTGCCGCCGAGGCCGCGGCCCTGCCGGGCAGAGGGGACGGGAGGCACCGCGCTGGGTGGGACACACGGCCCCGGGGGGAGGGAGGGAG
>VZTX01020277.1:6538-18684 GCA_013400915.1 Pardalotus punctatus
CCTGCATCCCTGTCCATATCCCTGCCCACATTCCTGTCCGAATCCCAGCCCGTATCCCTGCCCACATTCCTGTCCGAATCCCAGCCCGCATCCCTGCCACAGGCTGTCAGCTCGGAGAACCCCCTCTCACAGCCTCGGGTTTGCCAGGCTGTGAAATGTCAGAGCCAGCACGAGCCACAGTAAATTCCTTTTCTAAGTTATTGATTGTGAAAACACAGAACATACAGGGAAATTTTTTCCTTTTTTCCCCTCTTCTCCCTTTTTTTTTTTTTGTCTCTTTTTTCTCTTTTATCCCCTCCTTTTTCCTCTTTCTTCCATTTTTTCCCCCTCTCTTTTTCCTCTTTTTTCCCCCTCAGAAATGTGCAAAAGCCACCCCCATTCCATGTGGATCCTCCACCTGCACATTGGGATGTGGCCACCAGCAGATGCTTTACTCACTTCACGGCTGTCTCAGAGATGTGAAACCCTCACAGCTCCAGGATAACGGGGTTTTACCCCACAACCCACACCTAAAACACACCAAATCCCAAAAAATAATCACAAAACTCCCATCTCCATGTGGTGCAGCTGCTATTGGAGTGGTGGCCCTAAAGGCACCAGCTCTGGATGCTGTGAAAAACCTGGAAAAGAAATAGAATCCCTGAATGGTTTGACTTGGAAGAGACCTTGAAATCAAAATCATCCAGTCCCACCCCCTGCCATGGGCAGGGATGATTCCCACTATCCCAGGGTGTTCCAAGCTCTGTCCAGCCTGGCCTTGGACACTTCCAGGGATGGAAGGAAAATTAAGTCCTAAAAAAAAAAAAGGGTAAAAAACATTAAAAACATTCCCAGCCTTCTTCCTTCCATGACAAGGATGGGAAGAGAAATACCAGGCAGCAGCACTGGGAATTCTCAGCTGGGCTCTGACCTGTTTGCTGTATTTGAAGCTTGAAATAGAGCCTTATGAGTAATGTGGTTCAGGTGCTTATCACCAATTAATTAATTCTTTTGCATGGTGGATGCCTAATTAAAGCAGTCTCAGGTAATTCCGGGGGGGCTCAAACTAATGGGGCTGCTTAACGAGGTTGTTTCTCTGCTGTTGTAACTTTGGGTGATTCCCAGTGGCTGGAAAGGGTCATTGGGCTCCCTGTGAGTGTTACTTAAAATAAAATTCTAATAAAGGTTTGATCGGGGTGAAATCATCGGAGGATGATTTCTCATCACGAGGATTTCTGCAGCTCAGGGCTTTGCCTGTTAGAGGAGGTTTTTTGGGGAAAAAGTGAGGCTCTAGGCAAAAAATAAAAAAGGGATTTGGGGTTTATTTGAGCTGGAAACTGCTTTGCAGAGGGGTGGGCGCAGCAACCTGGCATGAGCTGCGGCAAAATCCAAATGCTCCTTCCCATTCCCTGTGGTCACGTGGAGGGTGCCCCCTAAAATAGGATCTTTTAGCCAAATCAGGGCAATGTCTTGTCCCAGTTCCTCCAGGACGCCTGGATCCCCATGCTAACGAGCAGGGATTGGTAAATCATGGAATCATTCAGGTTGGAAAAGATCTTTGGGATCGTGGAGTCCAACCATTCCCCAGCCTTGAACTTGGGGTGATTTGTGTGAGGCTCGGGGTGAGTTTGTCCCTTTCCAAATCCTCTTGGAAATGTGGTGTTGGCACAGCCAAATACCCAAATCCTCTTGGAAATGTGGTGCCGGGAGAAACAACTCCATTTGCAGTGCTCTCTTCATCTTCCCTTCCCTTTCAATCCCTGTTTCCCATCTTCCCATCAAGATCTTTATCCTGACCCTGGCCGATACTTAAGAGCAGGATGTTAAAAACTGAAACCCAGGACTGGATCCGTTAATTAACGTGAAATAATAGCTCTTGGCTGCTTCCCTTAATTAAGGGTCAGGAGTTCAGAGCTGGATGAGCAGATAAGGAAGAAATTCCTGACTGTGAGAGTGGCAAGGCCCTGGCACAGGGAAGAAGCTGTGGATGCCCCTGGATCCCTGGAAGTGTCCAAGGCCAGGCTGGATGGGCAGCCTGGGATAGTGGAAGTTGTCTTTTTCCAAGGCAGGGGGTGGAATGGGATGAGCTTTGAGGTCCCTTCCAATCCAAACTAGTCTGGGATTCTGTGGTCTGTGTGCTGGAGATGCTCTGATCCGTCCATGGATTTCAGGGAATTTCTGGAGCTGTGTGTTTTCCTCTCCTCCACTCGTGTGCTGCAGCAGCCTCCAGTCTCCTGGTGGCCTCTGGGTGTTGTTTAACATTTTATTAAACCTTAAAACTCCAACCCAGCCCCCCCAAAAAACCATTAAACCCTAAAACATTTTCATTTTCGCTGAAGTACAGCTGTGGTGGGGCTGAGCCCTGGTGGGGCCATTCCAGCATTTGGGCATCCTTGTTCCCCATTATTTGGACATCCTAACTCTTCAGTATCTGGGCATCCTTATTCCTTAGGATTTTAGCAGCCCTGAATTTCCCAGTATTTTTACATCCTTATTCCTCAGTCTTTGGGCATCACTATTCCCCAGGTATCTGGGAATTCCTTATTTGTCCTGTATATGGGTATTTGGGAATCCTTGAATTCCTCAATATCTGGGCATCCTTATTCCTCAGGATTTGGGCAGTCCTGAACTCCCCAGAATTCGGGCATCTTATTCCTTGGTATCTGGGCATCCTTATTCCTCAATATCTGGGCTTCCTTGTTCCCAGTTTTTGGCCATGGTCAGGATTCCAATGTGGGATTGTCCCTTGTGCTGGGATTGTCCCTTGTGCACCAACACTTTTTCCCTGGGTTTTCCCCCAAACAACAACCCTGGAGCAGCCTGGGGGGGTCACTCAATGCTGGGTGCATTCCCAGTGGCATTCCCATGGTTCTGGACCCTTTTTCCAGCTCCGGAGCAGGTCTGCGCTCCCTCCCTGTGGCAGCGGGATGGAGAGAGCCAAAATCTTGTAGGAACAGTGGCAGGAGGGACTGGAGCAGATGTCCCGGCCTGCTGGTCCTTCACCTGAACAACCTTTCAAAAAACCCATAAAAACCCCAAAAAACAAAAAAAGGAAGTGGCGGCTGGTTCCTGTTTGCTCCGGTTTGAGCCGTTACGGGTGAGAAAACAAAGAGCTGAGGTTCTCACGTGAATCCCACAGGGCCGGGACTGCTCCAGGCAAAAGGGACACACCGGGAATGTGAGGCTGGAGCGTCGGTCGTGGTCAGCTCCGGCACACAAGGGCACATCCCAAGCCAGGCTCTCTGCAGAGCCGATTCCAGGGCTCAGCTCTTCCTCTGGAGCAAAATTAGGGAAGAGGAAAAGAGGCTTTGCATTGCCTCGATAATTCCCATCCTTGGAAATGCCCAAAGACAGGTTGGACAGGGCTTGGAGCAAACTGGGAGGGTGGAAGGTGACCCTGCCTGTGGCAGGGGTGGCACTGGATGAGGTTCAAGGTCCCTTCCAACCCAAACCATTCCGGGATCAATAACTGGGACTGAAATGGGAACCCATCCCACCTCTCCCGTTTGGCAGGAGGGATCGGATGCTGCCGGGATAATGAAGCTGTTTCCATGGAAACAGGCTCATTTTCCACTCTGTTGCCTTTTAATTTATTTATTTATTTATGTATTTATTTGCCAGCACATGTCTGACCTGCAAGCTGCTTCCCAGCTTGATTTAAACACAGTATTGGACAGCCAGGATAAAGAATACCTGGGAAAGGCAATAAAATCCCTGCGGAGAGGGCTGGGAGCTGTGGCTGTGACCACCACTCAGGATTAAGTTTCTTTGCCCCAGGGAAGCCCACGGGCACAAATCGAGCTCAGACCCTTTTCTTTCCTTAAGGAAAGAGTGAAACATTTGGAATTTGGGTGTATTAAAGCTCCTTTCCCAGCCAGATCTGTAACTCCAGTCAGGATCCGGTGGGACTCTCCCATCTCCCACCCCCTGGAAAACATGGCTCTGCTATTTTCTTTCTTGCCTGCTGTATTTTTATACTTTTCTGGATATATTTAGCAATTTTTTTTATTTTTTTTCAGCTGAGCTGCCTATTTTTAGCCATGGCTTTTAGCAAAAGCCACAAGACGCCTGGCAAAGCCATCCAGCCCCTCATGAGGGATTCCCACGCTCCAGCTGGACGGTGACCGGCAGCACCGGTCGTTTTCCCAGTTATTCCTCCTGGGTGCTGCATCCTGGCTGGTTTTGGGGAGAAAAAGGCAGTTTTCAGGAGATCCTCCTTGCCTCAGTGGGGATGCAACGAGGTGGGCTGGGCTGAGCTCATGGGAAGCTCAGGGATCAGGAGAAATCCCAGCGGGAATGAGAGCTGGGACAATTCCCTTCATTGCAGTACCCAGCGGGGAAACTTTGCTGGACAAATCCCCCCTTTTCTGGATCAAAAAACCCCCAAAAAACCAAAAAACAACCCCAAAAAACCAACCTTTTCTAGATCAAACCCCCCCTGGGTGATGCCTGCCTGGTAGGAACAAGCCCAATCCCTGCTCTCCCCAAAATCCTGGCTGCCCCAATGGGATTCACCCATTTTGCTATAACTGAGTGGAAAATGCTGGTGCATCAGGGATGGAAAATGTGATTTTTTTTTATTTTTTTTTTTTTTAACCAAGGAGCAGGGAGGCTCTGCTTTCACCCCAAAAAGGAGCTGTTCTCAGGGGTGGGCGATGCTGCTTTCGGTCTTTGCGGTGAGGGAACGGAGAGGTTTCGCCCTGGCCAACGTCAGCACTTTCTGTTTCATTCCTGCTTTTCCTTTTGCTTCAGATGGGGAGAGAAGGGGAAAGCAGAGAAAAGCCTCACTGGGAGGTGAAAAAAGCCTGGAAAATTGAATCCTAGAATCATTAAGATTGGAAAAACCTTCCAGGATCATTTTGTCCAACCGTTCCCCCAGCACTGCCGCAGAGCCACCACGGGCCCATGTCCCCAAGTGCCACATCCACATGGATTTTAAATCCCTCCAGGGCCTGAGCTGCCATTCCAGTGCCTCTTCCTGCCTATTCCAATTCCAACTGGCAGGAAAGGACGTGTTCCACAGGTTTAAAATGCATGGGAGGGCAAAGGCTGCAGAGCTGGCGAGATGCAGGAGATGTCTCATGATAGCCATGAAATCTCTCTCACTCAGTGCCTGTTTGGAATGTCAGGAAGTGCTTTCCAGGGATTCCCAGGGTTGGTGCTGCCTTTGGACAGTGACAGACCCAGCCAACTGTGCTTTGAGAGACCCCCTCTGTAATGGCAGTGCCTGTTTGGGGTAATTGCACTCATTAATCAGCCTTAAAATCATAAAAGTGTGGAATGGTTTGGGTTGGAAGATGCCCCATGGATAGGGATGCCTTCCACTATCCCAGGTTGCTCCAAGCCCTATCCAGCCTGGCCTTGGACGCTTCCAGGGATGGGGAAATGCCTTTTTTTTAAACATTCAGGAGAATTCCAATCTCCTCCCTCATGGACCTTGAGCTAAAACCCAACTAAGAGAGGAGAACAAACTTACGGAGGTGGTTAAGCTCTGATTCCATGGGTTTGGAGCTGGAGCCGGTGATGGATCCGGCACAAGGCACTCGGATTCCAGGATCCTCTCTGCTCCAGAGCCTCTCAGCTCTGTGCAAAGCAGGCAGCAGCTTGTGCTGACGAGGAGCTGGCAAACGAACCTTGATTACTCCTGCGAGCAGAGCTGGCAGCTCTGGGGTGCCAGAGCCCCCCAGGAGCCCAGGCTGGGATGGCAGCTCAGCAGGAGGGCTCAGCATCAAGAAACACTCCTTTTGCAGTGGCTGGGTTGGGTTGGATGTGCTATTCGGTGTGGAAATGCATCCAGAAATCCCCATGGATGGGGTTGACTTGCTGGGATGGAGGAGGGCTGCTCGTGCCCTGGCTTTTAGCTCAGAGCACTTTAAACCCCACTCTTGTCCCACCAGGCTGCTCCACATTCACATTTGTTGCTCCCCATCACGGGTAAAAGATGAAGATTCTGGCAAAGCTGGAACGAGCAGACCAAGAGCTGACACAGCTTCATCAGGGATCAGGGATGTGCCTCGCTGTTTGCCCTCCGAAATCCCAAATTTTGGTGTCTGTTTGGGCTGGGTGCTGCTGGTGACAGACAAAAATGTCATTCAGATGTGTCAGAGGCTCTGCGTTCAGCAGACAGCGACAAATGAGGAGGCTTTTTGGGGCTTAGGGACCAAGCAAAAATCAGCAGAAAAATGTCTGTGTCCAGACATTTATTGCAAGCGATTTTAATGGAATTACGGAATGGTTTGGGTTGGAAAGGATCTTAAAGCCCATTTCATTCCCCCCCCTGCCATGGGCAGGGACACCTTCCACTGTCCCAGGCTGCTCCAAGCCCTGTCCAGCCTGACCTTGGGCACTTCCAGGGATCCAGGGACAGCCCCAGCTGCTCTGGGCACCTGTGCCAGGGCCTGCCCACCCTCCCAGGGAAAAGGTTTAAGCCAAGCCAAGCTTCTGGAGCATCCTCCTCTCCTTCAACCCCAGTTCCTCTTTACTCATTGCAGTCAACCAAGCAACACCCCAGAACGTATCCTCAAATCTGAGGGAAAATGCCAAAATGTTTGAGCGTGGCATTTAGGAGGAAACTTCTTTTCCAGCCATTGTATTTCCTAGCAGTGGCATCCCTCCCTGCAGAGGGATGGGAACTTCCAGAGCCAGGGCTGGAGATGTGGTGGATGCAGAGGGCCTGCCTGATCCAATTTGGGGAGCCTGGGTATTCCCAGGATGGTGAAAGGATGGCAGCCCTTGGATACAGCTTGCTCAGGGAGCTGGGCCAGCATTATCCCAATTAATCTCCAGATCCCCTCCATCAGATCTCAGCTCCTGGCCCTAGCCAGCAAAATCCCAAACATGAAACAAAAAACCGCTGTGCTTCCCAATATTTCCTGGTGTTCCCGTTATCCCAGGGCTGCTCCCACACCCACAAGCTCCCTCTTGCAATGAAAGGAATTTTATGGCACTCCCAGGGGAATACAGGCAGTGCCTTGTTTCCCTCACTAAATACCACCTGTGCCTGGATAATGGGATTCCCGCCTTGGATCCCACAGGTTAATGAGTCCGTACTCATTATTTTCATGCTAATGATGTTGAACATGGCCAGGACATGGATATTGTCTCGTTTGGGCTCTGCACTGTAATTACAACTCGGGATCTTGCCAGGTTGTTTGGATATTTTGTTGTGTGGAGGGGTCATGGGTCATTTACTGGTGTGGAAAGGGTTGGATTTGTTCAAAGGGATGCAAAAAAGCTGGATAGGGACTTGGGACGAGGGATGGAGGGACAGGACAAGGGGAGATGGCTTAAAACTACTAGAGGGCAGGGATGGGTGGGATATTGGGAAGGAATTCCTGGCTGGGAGGGTGGTGAGGGGCTGGGATGGAATTCCCAGAGAAGCTGTGGCTGCCCCTGGATCCCTGGCAGTGTCCAAGGCCAGGTTGGACAGGGCTTGGAGCAGCCTGGGATAGTGGGAGGTGTCCCTGCCCATGGCAGGGATGGAATGGGGTGGGATTTAGGGTCCTTCCAACCCAAACCATTCCATTCCTCTATGATAAATCCATTCCAGACAAAAAGACTTGGAGGTTTGGGTTTGCTCTGCACCTTCCCAGGGGCACAGCGGGGTCTCCTCACTTTGGGATTTTAAATCTGATTTTGTGGCTGCCCTGTTCAAGCACCTTCCCTGCCCCCTGAGCCGCTGCAGGGCTGTTTTCCGGGGTGGGACATTCACCACCTCGCTCTGAAGTGTCACCTGCTGCTTTTTTGTTGTTCGTGGTGGGTGGAAATGCTCTAAAACCATCCTGGGCCCCACACTGGTTCTCGTTTCTGCCGAGGGTGTGGTGGCTCCTGGGAGGCTCCTCCGAGGTGGCTGAGTTGCCCCAGAGCCCCCAGCATTGTCCCAACAGTTCTGTGCTCACAGATGACCCCTCCCAGCAGGGTCCCACCCTTCCCTAACCTTATTTTTGGGGCTATTTTCCCCATTTTAGTGCCCCTAGGGCTGGATGTCGTAAGGGCTTCCTTGCGGGAGGGTGGCAGCAATTTATAATTCTATAAATCTATGGGATTATTTAAAGGATCAGGGCTGTAACGGGCACACAGATGCTCTCAGCAGTCCTCCCTGCTCCCATGGATCCTAAACACGGAGTGGCTGAAGTCGCTGAAGCGATTCTCTGTGCTGGAACGGGTCCTTTGGACGAAAGGGCACAACACGGAATCGTTGAGGTTGGAAAAGCCCTCTGAGATCGAGTCCAGCCATTCCCCCACCACTGACCCATGTCCCCAAGTGCCGCATCCAGGCACTTTTGGAGCACTTCCAGGGATGAGAATTCCACCAGAACGACGTTAGAAAAGTCTCTGTGGCACCCAAACCGTGCAGCAGCAGCACCTTGGTGGAACCTGCACAGCCACCAGCGTTCCCTGCGCCAGAACCACGGCACTCTCCGTGGCTTTTCTGGGAGAATGGAAAGGAGTGGCAGCAGGGATGCACTCTGCTGCCCAAACCCCTCTCCATCCACAAAAAATGGGGGAGAGATGGGGTAAACCAGCACGGAAACAATGCTGAGCTAAACCTCAGGCAATGGCACGGAGCTGGGACTGAGGGGAGCAGAGCCAGCCAGGAGCTCGGCTGCAGGATTTTGGCAGCATTCCCCAGGAGATGCTCCTTCCACCCCACCCCAGCACGAGCTCTGTGCAGCAGACAGTGAAATCCATGCCCTGTCCCTGTGCACCCTCCAGCCTGCTCAGCTGCCGGGGCTGCCAGCAGCCCTGGGCTACTTGCCCGCTGCCTGAAACCTCTTCCTGTGCTGGAAACCTCACCGAATGTGAACAAAAAATGTCCCTGGGGGCTGGGCTTGCACGGCACGGGGTGGGGGACACAGGGAAGGAGGCTGGGGGTGCAGCACCCGATGTCTGCGAGGGATCTTTGGGGTCCCTGGTGCCACGAGTGATGTTCCCGTGGAGCTGAGTTTCATTTTCTGTTCTCTTTATTTGTAGGCAGCGAAGGGCCAAGAGGAGCAGAGCTTCCTTTAGAGGCACAAATCACCGGAGAGATCGGATTCTGGTAAAAAAATAACCCCTCCCTGTCCTTCCCTCCTCATCCTCAAACCCCGGCTGGCCCTGGCATGACTCTTTCTCCATGCACAGGCACCAGTGCCAGCTTGATTTTTTACATAAATCCCAGGATGAGCCCCTCTCCAAACACTCTAAACCCCCTAAGATGAGCTTGAGCTGGGCACACCCTCAGCTTTTCCTTAAAACACCACAATTCCCTTGTTTTAGGGCTTGGCCCATCTCCCAGGGGTCTCGCTGTGCCCTGCAATTGCAGAACATCCCAAAAAAAACCCCATTTTGGAGCTGGCAACAGCCCCGGTCAGGCAGGAGCACTGCTGGAAGTGCTGCTGGAGATGCTGGGATTCTGCTGCCTCTGCCAGAGCTCACTGCTGGTGGAAGGTGCCGGAAAAACATCCGTGATCCAGCCTGGCGTGGCCTTAATGAGCATCCCCCGCCTGCCTGGGGTAGAAATCTCGAGAAACAGGAAGCTCCAGCATCCTGTTTAGCATCTCAATGTGCAAATTGGCAGCAGGGACAAAGCCAGGGAGGCCAGGGGACACCGGACACACGCTGGGCACTGGCACGGGCAGGGAATGAGCCTGGCACGGCAGCTCGGGCTGCTGGGAGGAGCCTGTTCCCTCATTTTTGTTGCTGTCCCGGGCTTTCATGGAACAGCAAACACCAAAGGCCAGGTCAGCTGGGGTCCTGCTGCCGCAGGCTGGGCTCTGGATGGTCCCAGTGTCACCCAAGGGTCATCCCCTGCTCTGGGGACAATGGGAGGGCACCACTGGCACCTGTCCCTGCCCCGGGTTGGCATCTCCCATCCTCATTCCGACGGCTCTGACGCTCCACACGAGCAGCCCCAGCCCATCCTTTGGGGACCTGGAGCAGCCCAAGGGCTGATCCCGGTGTGTTCCTGCCCCCAGCCCGTCCCGGGAGCGCTCCTGGCCTGCCCATGGCTAGCAACAACACTGCTAGCATAGCACAAGCCCGCAAGCTGGTGGAGCAGCTGAAGATGGAAGCCAACATCGACAGGATAAAGGTAGGGATCCTTGGGAGCTGCTCTGGGAACGCTGGGAATGCTCTGGAATCTGGTGGCTGCTGCCCAGAGCACGCGGTGGGAGCTGGGTGGTGTTTGTGGAGGATGCTTGTCCAAGTGATCCTGGTGGTCCTGGCTGAAGGCAGGGGGGGATGCTCACCCACGGGATTGTGGAATCCGGGAATGGTTTGGTTTGGAAAGGGCCTTAAAGCCCATCTCATTCCAACCTCCTGCCTGGGATACCTTCCACTATCCCAGGTTGCTCCAAGCCCTTCCAGCCTGGCCTTGGATGCTTCCAGGGGTGAGGGGCAGCTGGAAGCACCACCTGGAGCCCTGATGGGAAGGACTGGCTGTCCCCAAGGCATCTCAGCTCCTTGCTAAGAGCCTAAATCCAGGGAGAGAGGTGCTCCGGGGCTGGGATGAGCTCCAGCGGCTTGGGGGTCTGGAATAAAGAGCGAGGTTGGTGGCTGAGGGCAGGAAATGCTGCTGTGGCTGTTCCTGCCGAGGGATGAGTGGGAGAGCCAGCAGGGATGCTAAAGGCAGTCCTTGTCAAGGGAAGGGTGGGGATGGGGGAAGGCTGGGAATGGGAATGGGAATGGGAATGGGAATGGGAATGGAATGGGAATGGGAATGGGAATGGGAATGGGAATGGGAATGGGAATGGGAATGGAATGGGAATGGGAATGGGAATGGAATGGGAATGCAGCCTGGCAGCAGCTCAGAGCCCGGGGTGAGCAGCCAGCCCCAGCAGGGATGTGCTGCCATCAGTCATTTCTCGTCTCAGACCTGCTGTTCCCCAGCCAGGGGTGCTGCCAGCCCAGCCCTGCTGGTGACACCGTCCAGGTGGGATGTCCCCAGCCTGTCCCTAACACAGGGCCTTCCCTTGCAGGTGTCCAAAGCAGCAGCAGACCTGATGGCGTACTGCGAAGCCCACGCCAAGGAGGACCCTCTATTGACCCCCGTCCCGGCCTCAGAAAACCCCTTTAGAGAGAAGAAGTTCTTCTGTGTGATCCTGTAAACCCTGGAGGAGCCTGACAGGCACTCAGGCCACCCTGAACACTGATGTAGAGTTTTTAGGAATGGGGACGACCTGCTGGTCCGCAGAATTTAAACAAAAATAAGTAAAAAAACACGGCCTGGAAGCTACAGAGATGTGCATGTTTAAAGAACCTGGCCACCTTTGGGGGAATCAGATGATCTGCATTGCGAGGCAAAAGATCTGAAGTCTATAGAGTTGCCTAGAAAGAGAAAAACAAAAAAAAACCAAACAAAAAAATACCCATGTAAAGAATAAATCTGTGTCACTTTTCTGCTCACAAAATTGTTTGATTGTTCCATATTTAAAGCACCAGAGCTGTGCTGAGCAAAGTTAACTGCTAAGGATGTGTATAACCTTCTTGGAATGATATTGTTGGTTTCTCTCCAAGCTAATATTTTTAAGTTGTCAGATATATAGACAGGTTAGGTGGCTGTGCTGTTGCTCAATGTTCGGTCTTGTGCTTTTTCATTTCTGGCTGTAGCGTAGCAGGGGGGTCAAGCGGACACCGGCAGCTCCGTGTTCCCGGCAAACCCCACTTTTCACCATTCTCTCTATGGTTAGCTTTGGTTCTGCAAGTAAAAGTGGTTCCTGTGTCGTGCTTGGTGCTCCATACCCCTGTGATGACATTCAGTGGTAGTGCATGAGAGTTTAATTCCGTTCATCCGCTCCAGACTTTTCTTTTCTAGCGTTTGGCACCACGTGCTGGTGGAAGAAGCCGTAGGGAGGAAACAGAGGCGGTTCTGAAAGCAAAGAGAGCTCCTGAGATGCCTTAGACGTGCCTGAAATACCTCCTGTGACAGGGCAGGTGCCAGCCCCGGGGCAGGGGGAGCCAGAAATCCGAAAATCAAAGTCGACCGCTTCTTTCCGGGTCTTTCCTTTCTCCTACACCTCTGTGCCTCTGCCCTCCTTGCTTGGTCCTGCTCTTTCCCGGTTCCTGGTAGCACTTCCTTCCCTTGGGGCTGGTCTGGAATGTTGCTCTGTGCTGGGATGTTGTTCAGTGCTGGGATGCTGCTTTGTGGAGGGATGCGGCTCCTCCGTGGGATGCTGCTCCAAAATGGG
>VZTX01020278.1:0-152420 GCA_013400915.1 Pardalotus punctatus
TCTGTGGGTTTTTTAAAATTTCAGCTTCCTGCCAGTTTTAAGTTTAGCAACTGGTGGAGGAGGTAGAAAGAGAAAGAGAAGTCTGAGTAACATTTTCTGCAAGTGCTGTTGCCTTATCCTCTCCTATCATCCACTCCCACAGCTCAGAGAGCAGTGTGGTTTTGGTATTTCCTTCCTCACTCAGTGACAGGCTCAGCTGCTCAGTGCACCGACCTTCCCTAAGAACATTGCTAGTGAAGTGTGACCCTCCTAAAATTTTCTTTCTTCGAATAAACCCTCTGAGCCACTGGTTTGAAGTATTTCTAATAAACTAGAAGTAAAGATTAGACACTGTATTTTAAACATTAAATTATAAATGTTTTGACAGCAAGATAAGATGATCAACATTTTCCTGTCAGTTTTTCCTCAAAAACCAGTTGGTGTAAATCCTCATAGCAGCCAGCCCAGGTTTAGTCCAGAAAGTTTCCAAACACTCAGGTCTCATTCATACTCAGGAAGTCTGAACTAAAAGAATTATTAGCTCCAAACCCAGTGAAGTTAATTTTACTTCTTTAGCTGAAAAAACCTAAGACGTTCTGAAAGATCCTCTACCTCTTCTACAGCAGGGAATAAGCCACAGGAAAATTCATAATCCACTTCTCCACCAAAGCTCTGATGTGTGCAGGGCACTGCTCACCCCAGGATGTTTCCTGGGGTGAGCAGTGTCTCACATGGAACTGATTATTCACAGAGCTACTTCCTTATCCCTGGCAGAAAAAGGAAATTTCTTGTGCAGAACGGTGTTGGTTCCATGGGAAAGAAAAGCAAGAGGACTCCTCTGCCTGTAATTTTGCATTTCTCCTGCTTTGTCTAACTTGCTTGAGTGACAGTGTCAGATTTAGACAGCTGTAATCCTTCTGAAATGATTAATACTTGTGCATGTGCTTATTTTAAAAAGGAGCAAGCATGACAATATTGGCTTCAAAACAGAAAATTGCAGAATTTTCTTGTTCTTAAACAAGAAAACCTAAACAATATTCTTTCTCTGTATTTCTCTTTTCATACTTGGATCCTTGAGTGCATATCCTTATCTTCACACCATCATCTTTATCTTTTTCAGACAGCACTATCACCCTGATCTGAAATAACTTCATTTTGTTGGTTTGTTTTTGATATTAGATTGCTTGAAAACCTGTCTTCCTCCAGTCCCAGCTCAGAAGAGCAGTTAGCCATGAAAGATGCACGAATTGGGTCATTTGGAAAAAACTAGGGGATTGTTATGGCTGAGTAGCAGAAAAAGACATGAAAGGAGAAGAAAAACAAAAATAGAGTGGTGACTGCAGGCCATAAACAAATATTTTACAATATTGATATCAAATTTGATTGACCCAATCTGTGTGGGGAAGAATTCTACATTAATGAACAATAAAGTTAAGATTTTACAGAATTTAGAATCTGAGAAAAACAGATACATTAAATTCTTGGGGTTTTTTTCATAATACTTACATTTCCACAATTACTGTCTCTGATAGACCTGAGTAATATAAGCTGGAAGTAAAATGGCATAAAATTATAGCCTCTGTATATTCCCTGAATGTTTCTGCCATGCCCTGCAAGTGATTTAAAACATGGAATGAGATCAGCCTCTCCCCCTTCTTTGCTGGAGGCATTCAGGATGAGGGATGGCGTGGTTGCAGAGGAAGCAGCACAAAAAGAACAGAGAAGAGACTCAGGGAAACATTTAATCCCTGCTTTTGCAAACATAAATTCTGTTTCCTGAAGTATCATTTGCTTTTCCATGCAAAATCATACAAATGCCATGGCCATTGTTTGAAGCAGTGTGATGTCTACAATGCCCAAATATTCTAAGGCTTGCTGGGTTTAATGTTTATTTTTAAACATGATCCAACAACATGGGGTTTTACCTAGGTAAAAAAAGTCTAGTTTGGAATTGGATGTGCTGTGGTGCAACTTAGCAATAAGATGGTAAATTCAGTGTTCTTATCACATGGTAAATAATAATCACGAGTTACCAGATTAAATTTAGCAAATACTGAGGGATTAACAGCTAATAAAATGACTTAGCTGCTTTGACAAGTGACAGGTTTCAAGGGTTTTTTTAAAAAAATTCTTATTTTTCTTTTCAATAGAATTATAAGTAAATTAAGCCAAGAAATAAACAAAAATGAAGGGAGGCTCTCTTTCCTTCCGAAATGGTGAGTAAAACAATTCAGCTTTCTTTTTCAAAGCTTTCAGTCAGATCTTTTCTGGCCTGTTTTTCATTTGATCAATAATGTCTGGATCAGAAACACAGCCTGGAAATTCTAGAAAATAAAGTTCTGTTTCATTAATGATGTCTGCTAAGAATAGCAAAGCCTGAGCCCATGAACACCCCAGATACTTCTGCCATGTCCAGAACCAAGTAACATTTGCACATTTCACGCAATTTTCCACCTGAGTACATCAGTCTTTAGGACAGCTATGAAGCCTAGGCATATATTATTAATAAATCATCATTAATGCATTCCACAGATCTATACATCATTACACTTTTTAATTCTTAGTGATTTGTCATTGAAGATAATATTTGCAAAAGAAAAAGAGCAAAAATTTTAAGAGCTTTATATGAGAAAAGAACAATTTATGTTCCTACATAATGAAAACCAAGTCCAGTCTACATAACATGGTTTTGTATCATCTGATAACAATTCTACACCTTTCCATTAACCAGAATCCAAAACTAGAATTGCAAACCAAGTTTTCTAACCTTACAGGTATTTATGAACTTGACTTTGAACATCTTGATCTGACTTAGTAAAGGAAGTTTCTGTTTTCAGAAAATATATTTACTGAGTCCCCTTGCTTTGAAGCATTTGACTTCTCTGACTTCACTCTTTTTGAAACAGTTTAGATTATATTAGGATCCTCTATGTGAAATACCAGCTAATGTGTTTTTGGCATTTTGGGCAAAGTTAAGCTCATCTGTGTAAACTTCATTCTACTGTAATAGTTAACTCTTGCCTTTATTTGCAATAGAAGCATCAAACATTTAATAGAAGGAATTTTCTTTTTGTATCTTTGTTGCAGGGCCCAACCACAAAAATCTCCTGAAAACACAGGTAAGTGTATACTGGAGACAGACTCTAACAACAAAAAGTGTTAAAAAATATTAAAATGTTAAACTAATACTTGCAGGGCAGAGTCAGCTGAGGGGTGCGGGGTTGGGAACCAAAGTCCAAAACAATAAATGAAAATATGACAGTATAAAGAAGTTTCAAAAAAGAAAAGAGTAGATGCAGAAATAAATAAGAAAAAGTTTTTAAAGAGAAAAGATGGTGAAGGAAGGCAAGAGCAGAAACTTTTACATGAGAATTCCCAAAATGTCTTTCTTTAACCCAACACATTCTATCAGTGCTTATATATTTCTGTTCCACCATCTCTGCCCCCTGCACTTCCTCCTAGAAGCACTGTATTAGAGAGGGAAGCTGAAATGAAAAAAAAGCCTTCTATTATGAAAGCTAAAATTATCTTAAACTAAGAGATAAGAAGTCTGGGCTGATTCTGAAAAAAACGTTTGGTTTCAAATTATATTTAAAACTGGAGGTGGGACAAACTTGCAGTGCCCTCACCCAGCTCCTGCCGTACCAGGGTAGCTTTATCTTAGTTTTACATCAGAACGTACTCGGTGCCCTCCGTGACTGCCTTTGAAAGAACAGCTTGTTCCTGTGGCAGGGGACGGAGGGGCAGAACTCACCGGGATTTGTTGGGCTCTTTCTGTCATTTGTTAGGTCTCTGTGCGTGCTCAGAAAGTGTGGTTGTGTTCTTCACACAGGGTACGCTCAGGATGACGGTGGCTGGTCTTCATTTGTGAGTATTTGGGTTGAGAAAACGCCCCAGCTCAGGGCAAGAGCTGGGGGGGCACAGGAGGGGGTGCAGGGGGAGGAAAACCCAGCAGGAATGACTGGAGTGGCTGCACACCAATTCCCTCACTGAGAACTCCCCCAGAAATGCAAGGCAGAGCTTCAGAATGGCTTTCCTAAGCCCCTGCTTCGAGCAGAAGCTCCCAGCCTACGACCAGGGCCCCACAGAACCACAGCTGAATTTTATATGCCTCTTTCAAGCTCTTAAATAGGTGTCCAGTAGGTGAAAGGTTGCTGCTACTCAATGGCAGATCCTTGCCATTCTATTCTCTACAGCTGATTTCTTGAACAGTATTTTTTTAGCTATTTAGACTGCAGAAGTTCCTTTTGCCTTTTGGCACAGAAAATGCCTTGACGAAGGTCATTAGATGAAGTACACACACCTCAGCTGCTGATGCACAGCCTGGGTTTAGGAAGATCTCCGAGGTTGACCGCTGCTAATGGCTTTTCCTCAAATATAAAAGGGAGAGGCATTTTCAGAAGACGCTTGTTACTAAGTTCACAGGAGGTTTGCTGCTATTCTGGGAGCACAAGAGATAAAAGTAACCACCTACAGAGCACGTGGGCTCTGTGCCAGTACGGAGGACTCTGGAAATTCCAGCTGTGATAGCAGTGACAAACGGGGTGTTGTTTTTCTCTCAAGCCTTTGCAGATTGCACAGATGTGTGCAATGACCATATTGACACTGTGACCTTAAGAGGTCCTGCAGTTCTGTGAGGCTGGTTTGGGTCAGGAGGACCCCAAGACTCAAATCAAAGAGCTCAGTTTCTATGCACAAGTTTCAAAAGCTGGGTTGCAGGCCATAGAGGACATGTTAAAAAGCAAGAATGAATGCCAGCAGCATCAACTGCTGCTCCAATGTGGTCTAGGAGCACTGGATTGTTTGCTGGTGCCTTGTCTGGTCCCTAAAACACTTCATCCATTTCAGTAAACTTTCACCTTACCCTGACCTCCCACTGCGCTTATGGTTATAAAATGATACTTGTTACCTTTCTTAAGCTGTTGAGTGCTCCATGCACTAGCGGAGTGTTGCCTCCTTTCCCCACATTATTTCAGCAGATTATTCACTCAAACTGATTGTAAAAACTTGGTATCTTCCAGAGTTAAAAGCACCCCAGTGAAAGGCTAGAGGGAAACTGCTCTGAAGGGTTTAGTGTTCTGTTACAGCACCGACTTTTTGTGTTCATTTACCAGGATGATGATGATGACTACGAAAGCCCTGATGAAGACCAGGAAAAGGAAGATGAGGCTGACTATGAATCACCAACAGAGGACCCTGAGGAAGCAGAACACGACAGTGATGGTTATGAGCCACCTCCATCCAATAATGAGGAAGCACATCACAATGTCATATTTCCTGCCAAATCACTTCCCAGCAGCACAGATTATATAGGTAATTACTAAAAATTAAGTGCTATTAATAATTTGTAAATTATTACATGTTATCAGCTACATTTTAGGAGGCTGGTAACAGAATATAGAAGGCTTTTTCTTGAAGCTAATAGTGTAGTTCATGAACAAGATTTAGTGATACAGACTTCGGTTTGTAACTTTTAAAGTTGCGTTTCCTACTTTGCACAAGCTCTGTTGGAATAAAGGTTAGTTTTGTGTGATTATTTGTAAGCATTATTTGGCCTTTGATTTGAATTTGTATGAAGTTACACACATGTACATGCTGTAGTAACTTTAGCAGTGCAGCCTTGGGCAGAGCAAGTTGTCTCAACGGTAGCAAAAAAAAAAAAAACCTCCAGTGAAAGTTGGGAAAAGAATGATCAGCTTTCTCTGCCTGTCATTTTGTTTTACATCTGATTCCTCAGCAGCCTGGAGCTGTGGAGTTCTGTACAGGAGCACAAACCTGCCGTTCAGAATGGCTGGTGTTTCACACACTGTGCTGCTGGGAATGAAAATAAATACTGGGGCCCAACAGAGTGACTGGAGGGGGAGTCACCCTACAGGGACAGACGAGCCTGGAACTCCCAACACAACACACTGATCATAAAGCAACTGCCAATTCTGTGCTACAGCAATGTCTTTGTGGTATATTAACTTCAGTATTCAGGTTCCTGCAAGGGCTCTTTGTCATAAAGAGCTAATGAACATTAAAAAACAAACTCTGTATAGTTGTTTAGTTTGGGATTTTTGATTTCTTTAGACAGACCTTCAACAGCCAGATCATCACATCAGCCTCCAGTACCGCCCCAGCGACCTGGCCCATCCCCAGGACCAGCCTCATTTGGAGGAAGAAGTGCTACTGTAAGTTCCTTTATTAATATTGCACCTATTCCTATACCAGTACCTTCTTAGAAGTCCAACTGTAATGCCATTTTGATTCACCTAGTGTATGTAGAGGAAGAATTTCAGCCATCAAAGTAGATTTGAACTCTGTTACAGGGTGGCCATTGTTCAAGGAACAATTAAATTTAATGGGAGAAATATATTAAATGATTTCATATTACTTCATTGTTTGTTATGCTGGAAATATACACTTACTTGTGAAGGCCTCTCCCACATAAATTATATATTTGTAAGAGATGCCTCTCTGCTTCTTTAGTGATATTTGTAAATTAAAAAAAAGTTGTCTTTCCAAGCTATACTTCTAGCAGTTGTCCAACTGAATTAGGACCACATAAAAGTGCAAGAGACTGTATAATGAGAACCTTGACAACCCAGATCCTTTCCCTTTTTTTTTCGTTCACCTGCTGTGAATATTTCAAAACTGAAAGCTCTTGAGCTGTTGACAGCTGGCACTATAGGTTCAGGTTTGCCAGAACAGAAGTACACTAAACCTACCCATGGACACACAGGTAAAGGCTGAGGGTGTGATAGAGGCACTCTTGGTCTGATGCAGTCACAGGGATACAGCAGCGTTGTTGAAGCTCCTGTTTCTTTCCTTTGACAACACACACCCCCTCCCCAAAGAGACGCCCCCCTGGCCTGCTCCTGGTGAGGCAGAACAGATGGAGGCAGTTCTGCATCCCACAAACCCAGTGCATGTGGTCATGCCTCAGGAGAGCCCGTGGCTCCTGTCCTGCCTGCAGTGAGCAGAGACTGGTTCCTGGTGCTGTACCAGGCACAAAGGCTGGCAGATGTGCGTGGTGGGGTCAATGCACTCAAACTCAAACAGAAGGGTGAAGACACATTTGAACCCCTTGTTCAATATTTGTTCTAGCTGCCAGCTTTCCCTCCTGCACCGAGCAACAACGACTTGAGTAGAGACAGGAACATGAAGCCTTTGAAACGTGAGTACAGATGGTGTTCTTTCTGTAAAGCTTTTCCCACAGGCTTCACTTCTGCCTCTGTCTCCCGAGTTCCACTCTCTTCTACTACTCTATGGAAGTCACACTTGTTATTTAAAGAAGTAACACCAGTTCTAATCTATGCAAAATAAAGATAGGTTGACCTATAGCAGCAAATTATCTTACACAGTTGTTGTGTTTAGCCCCAGCTCCTTCTATAGACAGAAGCACAAAGCCCTCCCTGGATCGCCTTGCTCCCCCCTATGAAAGAGAAAGCCCAGGACCAGGTCAGTATTTGCTGATAGTAATATCACTGGGGTTGTTTTAATTACCAAAAATCATCAGTTTGTGTACAATTAATGCAAAATAACAAGGCTCAACCAAATGTAATCAAGGTAATCTGTTCATGAATAAATAGAGTGAGCAGTAGTTATAAAGTGGGAGAAAAATTTTGTCTGGAAAACAGCAACCCTGGGTCAGACAGATGAACAGAAACACATTATGAGATCCCCATGCAATAAAGGTTTGATGTAGCACTTAAGTAATTGAACAAGGAAATATTTAGTAGGTTAAAGGAGGAAATCACCTTTGCATGCAAAGATAACGAAACTCTGCACACAGTGCTGCATGTAATGTGGCAACAGACTTAAAAGAAGGCTGAGAACTAACAAGACAGAGGAAAAAATGGCATTTTTTTCAGACCTGAAAACCACATTATACAAAACATCTACAGATATGACTCTACAATTTTATTTACTATCTAAACTCTTATCTGTTATATAATGGCAAAAAAGTCTCCAGTAGTTCAAAGCTGAACCATAGAAAATATGATTGTGACACATGCCATGTTGAAAATGATTAAATTTGCCTTTAATAAGAGATATTGCAATTTTGCCATCACTTACAAAGCCAAAATATTTTTCTGGCTTACATCTCAGAAGGCTGAATGCTTCAATCTGCAAGATTAACTTTCATTTATATTCAAAACTCATTTATTTCATAGGAAGCTTAAATTGACTTCCATTTTTTCTAAATGTAAGCTTTTGTTCTTTTCAGGGAAGAAGCCAGGCATTCCTGAAAAGGTAAATTTTTTTTTTTGTGATTATTGATAGTTTTTGCCTATTTTGATACACTTACATTCTCTTAACTATTCCTTGTTGTTTTACAGCCTCTGGTTTCACAGTTAAGGTAAGAGTTTGTCCTCTGCAAATGTTCCTCTCATTGCCAGGATTACCCAGTTATTTCTTAATAAGCAGTTTTTTGCCTTTACTTCATCATCTTGCTCCTGCTTTAGATCCCTGGGGGAACAGTTAGCCATGATGCCAAAACCTCCTGTCCCACCAAGTGACAGATATGAAAGAGGCAATCCACCTCCTCTAAGGAAGCAAAACCCTGGAAAGTAAGTGCTCATTTAATTGAAATTAAGGAAAGAAGAAATTAAATTTAACAAAAATATGGACAAGCCACACATGATGGTCTAATTGACTGGTACTGCAGGGTCTGTGGATATCAAAGTTTTGGTTTAATATGCACAGGATGTAGTCTAAGCTGCAGAAAGGTGTGAATGCAGAAAAAACTCTCTCCAGCCATATCTGAGAGAGCCAGTACGTGGGGCATGACTCACTTCAAGCTGTACAAAGATTTATATGATCTGAATTTTTACCACCAGGACATGTTCTTCCTCTAGGGAACGTTTTTTCAGGAGTTCTATTGCTCTTGTTTTAGGATGTAAGAAAAGGAAAGCTTTGCTTTCCTCCCATTGATTTTATTAGCCTGCAAAACTCCTTAATGCCATTTTCTAGCAGAACTAGATCATTCTCCAGCATTTTCTAGACAACCTGGGGGCTGAACTTAAAACAAGATAAGAAATAATTGAGATCTGCTAATCAGCCAGGATAATTTATCAGGGAAACAAAGCCTGATATTCTTCTGATGTGCTCCAGCAGTGTTGCCATATAAATGAGTTCAAGACTTGAAGATTAATGTTTCATCATTGTACAAAATTGTTTTAAGATCTAATCTTACAATCAATTCATCAGACATTTTCCTGGTTGAGAAAATCAAGATGAGCCAAGCACTAGAATAATGGCTTAGAATTTGGCTGAAAATAAGAATCTTAGATATTTTTATGAGGGAAAAAAATGTTTCAGCATGCATTGGTCTTTAAAACTTACTGTAAATTCCTGTTCTAGTTGAAAATATGGCTTAATTCACACAAAGTGAATGAGTAGTATTCCACCTATGATGAGTGCTTTGTTTTCATTTCAGGCAAAGTTGGCCATCACATAAGAAAAATGAAGTAAGTATAGTTTCAAAGCATATATTTGAAAGTATAGGGACTAAATAAAATTAAGTACCTGTAAAAACTAATAATTCTGGAAAAGGTAAACTTGTTCCTTTTATAAATTAAAAGGAATATTCATGGATCTTTCATAGCACATGCAGTGTTTTTAAAGAGCTCTTCTATGTCAAGCTCAGTTTATTCCCCAAGAACTTTATCTTGGATAACAGGGAGAATAAGGCCAGAATTTCTTCTATGACATGGGACAAGTGATTTTGCTTAAAGAAGATTTGGGGTTCTGGGGATTTTTTCAGCTTAAGCTGACCTAAAAGTTTCACCTTCAGGTAACTGTGAGAGCCCACACTTACTTGAAAGAATAAGGAAAGTTTCTATCTCCTGAGAGTTTCTGACCGTTTCAGGTCAAGATCCATTATGGGACATCCATCACACATTGTGCTTGGAAATAATAGCTGCACTTTCATGTGAAACCTTCAAAAATTATTTGGTGTTGCATGAAGACAAAACCCCCAACATTTTAGAGGGAAGTGACAGTGTAGATATTAGAGTCCTTGTATACTCAAAATTCACCAATGTCTAAATTTTGTTTTGTAAAATACTCCTGAGAACTCTGCTATAATATGTTGATAATTTTTTTTTTTTTTCTCCCTAGGAAGAAGAAGACAGTAAGTGTTTCTACAGGGATTTTTCAAAATATTTCTTTGCCTTAGTTAAAAAAAAAAAAAAAAGTAAAAAAGAAATTATCTCAGAATTGTTTCCTTACAGCCATTTCAAAAGTCAGGTGGCACCTTGATAGGCTGTAGAATTCTTACAAAGTGCCTCATGCAGATTTATATGTCAAAGCCACAAAGCCCAGGAAATCAATAGCTGATAGGTTCCTTCAGTCAGCCAGTTACCAGCCAGCAGGATTTCTTATTTTGAAATACATTGCATTAGAGAGATTTGTGTTCTGCACACAGCATCAAACAGCTGCAAACAGAACCCGGTGTCTCCCAGTTCTCAGCAAAACTTTCAGTCAATACCGGCTGGCACCAGGCTCTGTGCAATGTTACTCACTTTTATAAACTTCTTTCATGTACCAACAGTATTTATAAATTACTGCAGAAGGCTGATTTCTGAAATGAAGTTGGTAAAGTGGCTCCATAACAGAAGCAGGACATTTGGCCAAGTCTCTATGAGTTATCACTGCCCCGAAGCCTCCATAAAGAACAAGGTTATTTAAGCTGTGCAGAGCACAGTTAACCTGTTCCACTCTTACTGCTAGTTCAGGTCTGAGGACACTGCAGAAAGAAAATATTTTATTTCATGCTGGGAGAAATCTCAGGATGATGTTCAAAATGTGATCTCAAACCTGCTATTTAGAAGCAACGTGACAGAAAATATGTACCACTTTCAGCTCTGCTGCAGTTAGGGACCTGAACTGTGGCTTATCCAAAAGAGAAGTTAGAAAATGTAAATGTTTCTCAAGCCTCTTTCAGTTTATTTTTAATTTTAATATCTAATTTTAAGTTCTCAGCCAACCATGAGTTTCCAATCTGTAAATAACACATCAAGGACCGTTTATAGATTGTTTACTGCATTATGTTTATCTAATTAAACAGCAGTAAGGTGACAGAATTTATTCATTCTACTTCATTTAAGAATGTCTCACATAAGATTTAAATTTCCTTCTCTTCCTCTCCACAGATGCCCCCCAAAGACCAGTGCCACAGCTGTCTTTGCCCCCATACAGCTCCAATGCATTCCCACCCAAATCTGTCAAGCCTCCACCAAAGCCAGGATCCAGCAGCTTTCCTGGTGCAGAAAGGTTTGTTTCACCATGATTGTGTGATCCTTTTTGAATCCCAGTCTCTTGGCAATTTAGCAAATATCAGTGTGTGTGTGGCTGCAGAGTTCTCAGGCACACAAGGTAACCATGTGGCGTAGTTCCTCACTCACACTGTGCCCTTGTCTCTGCAAAATGAAAATTACTGCTGTTCCTACTGCCCAGGAGAATCCTTCATAGAACTGGAACTCTGTGTCAGAGGAGCAGAGAGTGTACATCAGGCAACCAGGGAAAAACCATGGATCTCTGTTTTATGGCAAGGAAGTGTTTTAGAGCCTCCATGGTACAACACTCCTATTCTTAAGACATCTCTCCCGTTGCCTGAAGGATCCATAAGAATGAGAAGCCCTTTTGGGAAGGGATCATCTTCTCCTACAAAACTAGGAAGGATGTAGGACAAAAGGGTCCTGCACACTCTAGGAGTTTAAGTGTTAGATCTGCAACTACTCACACATCAAAACTAAAAATCCCACAACCTTGGTGTTCTGGAGTTGAATCTGAAAGAATTTCACCACCCTTTTACTAAATTTTACTCTAGTAGTTGATAATTGCTATTTAAAATTGTGAACCTTGCTGCAGTTTTTTCCCAGCTTCAACTTACAAATATTTGTTATGCCTTCATTTCCTAGACAGAAGAGCCCCTAATTAAATTTTGATTTCTGCTGTACCATGCAACAGACTTAGACTTTGATGAGTTAGAGTGGGCTCCTTGAGTCCACGTGTGATGCCTATTTTCTAATCTCTGTATTTTTTTAATGGCTCTTTGATGAATTCCTCTCATTTACCATCATCCTCTGGAACTGCTGACACCCCAGCAAAACAAATATTGCAGCAGGAATAACAAGGGCATATGCAAATTGAATTATTCCTATGATGAACACTTCTGCTTATATTCAAACAGCATTGCCAAATTCTGCTGTAGCAGAGGCCCCCAGTTTGAGTGATTCTCTCCCATGAATCAAGTCATGATAGGGTGTTTTTGTTCTGCAAACAAAATTAGCATATTAATCGCAGAGCCTTTTCAACAGCTCATTTAAGCAGAAGAGAAATATGAACAGTAAAGGAAGGGAGTGCAGGCCATTTGTTCCCAATTAGGGGAAGAAACACAAAACAATAACAAAAATTGAAGAGTGGGACTCCATGTTGAGCGGTTTTGGACGTGAGTTGAGGTTGGCAGGGACCTTTGGATGTCTTCTGGTCCAGCCCCCTACCTAAGCAATGTGACCTTGAACAGGCTGCCTGGTACCGTGTCCAGATGGCACTGGAATATCTCCAAGAAAAGAAAGAGACTCCACAATATTCTCGGCAACCTGCTCCAGAGCTTGGTTGCCCTCACCGTAAAAAATCATTCCCTGATGGTGGGAGGGAACCTCTGAGTTTCAGTTTGTTCCCCCTGCCTCTGGTCTTGTCACTGGGCACCAGTGGAAAGAGCCTGGCTCTCCCTTCAGATATTTTATGTGCATTAGTAGGATCCCTCCTGAGCCTGCTCTCCTCCAGGCTAAACAGTCCTCCCAGCTCCCCCAGCCTTTCCTGCTGCCTCAGACGCCCCAGTCCCGAATGTTGCTGGCCCTTGCCAGTTTGCAACATTAATGCGAAGCTGCATTTTTATCAACAATGTTACAGCAGCTGCAAGACAAATAACTGTTTAAGTGGAACCCCACAGCGAGCAAGGTCAGCGAGCTGTTGCCTGTGCTTCCTGCGCTGGGGGAATGCTGGAGTCATTCCCTGGGAAAACTCAACGAGCTGCAGTGCTTTTCTGCACTGATCCTGGTACAGAAGTCTTGGTGGCCTTTCCTGATTACCTTATTCCCAGATACTGAGCTCCAGGGAAACTTAAAGGTGGATCCACTCACACAAAAAGAAGGAAAGAAAAACAAAAAGAGGAGAAGGCTTTGCTCACCCTGCACAGGTCTCAAGAGGCTCTCACATTCTGTAAAAAGGCACAAAGTCCAGATCAGATGATCAGAGCACAGAAATGTTGTATTTATACTGATTTTTTTTTTAACAGTGCGAGAAGCCTGTCTTCAACTGGCTCACTACCACCACGCTTACCTCCAGGTTTGTATCCTGCATTCCTACTTTTTATTTTTTTTTGTAAGTGAAGGGATGTTGAAATGTAGTTTCAGTGCAGTCCATATAACAGTTTTTCTTTTCCATGGATGTTTCCGGTTGGACTGTGAACAGAAAACTATCAAGTTCCTGAAAGGCATCTTGTGTACCTTACTTAGTCTGAATCAAAGATTTGGGATTTTTTCCCCCCATGAAGTTTGGGCCTCCTGCCTGGTTAAACCAGTGTCAAAACTTCACATAATCATCTTTTTCTGTACAGTACTGAGAGCTGAGGTACACAAATCACTGTGGTATACTAACACTCCTGAAAAAGCTTAGCAAATACTTTTCATGTGAAATATGCTCCCTATTTATCTTGTAAGAAAATAAAAAATAGAGAAAACTTAGACATAAATTCCTTTACAAGTAATTTTTCACATATTGTAACAGCTGTCAATGTCCTACAATGACATTTTTTACTTTCTAATTGCTGAGAAGGCAAGGATTGCAAAGAGACAATATTACTTCTGTCTCTAAAGAAAACAAGATGCTCTCAAGTGAGTAATGCTGGTACAGAAACTGATGAAATGTCACCTCTATTTCAAGTTCATCTGTTCTTATGGAACTCTGAACTGAGAGAGCTCAGTTTAAGTCCTGTTGCACCAAGGATGAAATTATGTAAAGAACCTGCTTCTCATAGTGAAGCCTAAATCTGATTTCAAATCAATTCCAAATGTCTCAGTATCAGGGTGAGACAAATACTTCATGCCTCATAAAATCAAGGTCCTACACCCTGGATGTGCAGATGAAATTATTTATTATTTTCCTGGTTTTAACATTGCTTTTCTGCTTTTGTATTTTTGAAGGCAGCAACAGCAGATCTCCTTCAAGAGGCCCAGCTGACATGAGACCTCCATTGCCAATTCCTAGCAGACACACTGTTCACCAGACCAACACAGACGAAGATGAGGTACAAAACATGAACCATAACTGTTAAAAAACAACAAATATTCTAGTTTCGAGGGAAAACATCTTTCAAAGTTGATTTTCTGGTCAGTAATCACTGTCAGGATTCTACTGAGTGCTTTCAGTTTTCTTTTCTGTGTCAAACTGTAGTGCCTTATTTTGTCCTTACCAAGAAAAACAACAATAGCTAAACCCCAGCAGAACAAAATAAGAAAAATATGTGTTTGCTGGATTACTTGTTTTGCACAACTGCCCTCAAGCAGCATTAGATTTTCAGTTCTCCTTCCACAAAACTTTGATGAGTAAAGGACTCATTCTTCTAAGTGCATTTTTGCTTCAGATCTCCTTAAATAAAACAAGTTTAGAAAAACCATTTGCAGTGACAACACTGCTGGGCAACCATACATAGTATATTCACAGGAGGTCTGCATTATTGTCTCAGATGATAGTCAAAACCAACCAAAGGCAAAGGATGCCGTTGTGCCTAGTGTCCAGGTAGACAGAAGTGACACTTAAAATCTTTTACTGAAAATATTTGGAAAGGTCTGTTTTCTTAGATTACTTGCAGCTGCCTTATAGCTAGATCTGTAATATTTTCAAATTTATCAAAATGAGCAGATAATTTAAAACAGCTCAGCACCACTTTCCATAACATAATACATTCCAGTAGGATCCCTGACACTCATATCTTCCAAGATCCTGCACATAGACCCAAATGTCCCTCAAAATGAGATTTCTCTCTACTTATCTATATGTGGCCATTCCCTGCCAGCTGACTTTGTCCTCCTGCTCTGCCCCAGCCCCAGGGCTCACTGAAGGATGAGTGGTACGTGGCTTACGTCAGCCGGCCCGAGGCAGAGGCAGCTCTCCGGAGGATAAACAAGGTATCTGCAAAGGGCTGGGCATCGCCCATGCCCTCACCAGGGAGGGGGAACTGCACGGTGAGGTTGTAGTGCCGATGGAGATACTTGGAGTGGGGGATTCACCTCGAAATGAACCCACAGAAAGTTACACATCTGGTCTAAACCAGCCATGAAGGATGTCGTTTTCCAGAGTCCAAGAAAAGCGGTTTCACCCTGCCTGTACTAGGAGGAGTGAGTTGTTCTCTGGAATGGTTTTCTGGCACCAGTGAGGAATTGTTGCAAACTGCAATTTTTAGATAGCTTGAATTAGGAAGGTGAATCCCACCCTTTTCTAGGTCTTATAGACCAGCAAAATGAAGTACAGATTCAAACAAGGGTTATCTGTGCGTGTGGGAATAAATTAAAATCATAAAGACAAATAGAATTACATTCTGTTGCCATGAGAGATGTGGTTACCCTATGCTGCCTCACAGCACATGCCATGAGCTGAAGATGGCATGTGCACCATTCCAGGGATTTGTACTAAAGTCCAGCTTTTGACATCACATTCAGAGCCTTAGAGAAAGGGATTTCAATGGAAGACTTGTCAAAACAGATGTGAAATGAAGAAAAGCAGAGAGAGTTATACAGTATCACTGCCTTTACACAACATACACAGACAATGCCATTATTTTAAGCTGTCTGTAAATATATCACATAGGAACTTTGATTGGCACTTAGCAGAAATGAACTTGTCTTCTGGTTAAAGCAATGTGAGGTTTGTTCTTTGATATTTTACTTCCTCCTTTAATGGAATCTCTCCCTCATACACCACCATTCCTACCTTCCCCAAAAATCTGCTTTTATAACAGAGAAGGAAGTTTTAAGTAGCAAACTGAAAGACAATACATTTGACAAATTATTCAAATGCTTTCATAGTGCAGTTTCTCTTACTAGAAGAAAAAAGATTTCAGAAAGAAAAAACACTTAAAAGCTTGAGTGCTCTAGTAAGGGTTGTTACACTGATCAAACCCAGAAGTGTCATCTGTCATCTTTCATTTTTTCTTCTTTCAGGATGGAACATTCCTGGTGAGAGACAGCTCAAGAAAAACTGTTACTCACCCATATGTACTGATGGTGCTGTACAGAGATAAAGTGTACAACATCCAGATTCGGTACCAGGAGCAGGATCACTTATATTTGTTAGGAACCGGTTTAAAAGGAAAAGAGGTACTAAGTGCTTTTCACACTACTTCTCTTTATTGTGAGGAATCTCCTGCTTCATTCCTAAACGTTGGGTGACTGTTCTCCTGGAGTGGAATTCTGCTTATTATCTTAGAGTTATTAATGGGAGAATATTGTTACTGCTGGAAGTAAAATCAAGTTATGCTGTTCGCACTCCGGGAATGAAGGGGTGGCCTTAGAACACAGCTATTAGAAATCCATGTGCAGCTCAGGGAATGTTTGTTTACCACTAGGACACCAGATAGGGAAGTACAGAGCTGAGAACTCATCCATACCTGCCAGCTCACAGCTCTGCTCCCGGACTGGCTCAGCCCCAGCCAGCAGGACTGTGTGGATTTGCTGGCACCAGGTCAGCACACTGCTGGCAGTTCTGATCAGGACAGACACCCCCGAATTGATGGGCCAGCTCTGACCTCTCAAATGCAGTCATCAGGTCAAGCAGAGGGACAGCGCCATGCATTAAACAGACTGAGAATGCCTCAATTCATTTTACAGCATTGCAGTAGCGTGTACACAGAGTTACTGAGCTACAGATCGTGGTAGGAACGAGAACAGTTGACCTGATGGTATTTATGGGACCTTATGTGTATTTTTATAACACTGCAAAATATTTAGAATTTTAAAAAACCTTTTGTTTTTGCTGATTACTAATAATTATGACATTTTGGCCTTAGCCTTCTCATTTTTTCCATCTTGCAGGATTTTTCTTCAGTAGCAGATATCATTGACCACTTTCAAAGGACACCCCTTCTTCTGATTGATGGAAAAGACAGAGGTTCAAGAAACCAGTGCATGTTAAAATACGCTGCAGGACATATTTAAATGATACTTAGAGAAGATCACATATAGTATTGAAGCCTACTGAAGTTTGTAAACTTCCAGATATTTCCCTTTTCAGCAAACTAAAACCATGAAGTCATTAAAATTCATAATTTCAAAGAAAAAGGAGTGTTATTTTTAAATTGTGCATTAAATGTGGTACTCTATTAATATAATTTTCCTACAAAGTGTTTCTTACTGTCCATTAATCATGCAGTACATGAGAGTTTTTTATCTCCCAAGGTATGTATATTCTCTTGAAATTATTCCACACCAAATTTGATGAACCATACATAAGTATCAGTACTAGTCTCTGCCTTCACAGGAACTCCTTTTCTGGATCAGAATTGCAGCAGCAATGATGTTATTTGAAATGATACAGAGCAGACCCAAACACTGTCAAAGCTGAAGAGCAGACGGAAGACGATAAAAGCCATTTTTTCTCCAATTAATCTAACCATGCCCACTTTATGAAAAGACTGTGACTCCAACCCAGATCTGAAAGACACACAGGTTTCAGTGGCACCAAAAAACCTCCAGCCCTGGAAATGCAGGTGCCTGTCAGGATCTGTGTCCGGGTTATTCAGCTGGGAAACCGTGCTTGTTCACACTTTTCCAGGAAAACACCACAGCTACAGACAGCGTGTCCTCTCTGCCATGCCTTAGCCCACAACTGGAATTTTGTATCTCCTGGAGTTCTCTAACCTCGTTCAGAAAGAAGCTTTTCTCCACACAGACCTCTCTTCAGCTGTGTCTTTCTGACTAAATTGAGAAGTATGTTTTTACAGGAAGCACATCAACAAAATTATCATGATGTGATCCTTAACTCCTTAACTGGCAGGACCCCCCCCCATTTCTTAGAAAGCACAGTCAGGCCAAACTCAGTTCCTCTTGCACAACTGCTTTCTGTTTTACTGTATTTTTTAAAGAAAAACAGGAACAGACACAGTTCTAAAATACAAGTTTCAGCTGAGGACCATTCAAGCATCCTGTATCAAGAGTCTTTCTCTTACCTTTTTTAAGTGGCACTTATCCAACTCATTGCCTCAGGTTTCAGTTACCTTTGTGTTCTGACAAGACCCTGGTTTGATAATTATGACAGGCTTTGTCACACTTTTCTGCTTTATAGCCATTTGTGTCTACCACAGTTAAAACACTGGAACCAAAATTCGAGGTAGAAAATACCTTTCATACAGTCTGTAAAGCTTCTCAGATAATATAATCAGATTTCATAAACAGTTTTACTTAAAGATATATGTTTTGAAAATGTTGCCTTCCTTTCCAACATGTTTAGCTAAGAGCTGGAATTCAAATTTAGTTAATATCACTTCCATGCAACTATGAGTCCAAAAATAAACATGAAAAATGAAATTTTAAAAATTCTTTATCTGAAAAAAGCTGCCAATATATTTTAAAAACTCAGCACTGATCTGGTGAAGGAAAAGTCAGTTCTAATCTATGTTCTCAAAAAAATGCTAAAATTAAGAACAATATCCCCCATATCACCGCTGACTGTGAGCTGTAATTCTATTTTATTGTACTGCCTTGAAAAATCTGACAACCAAGAAACACCTCCTATGGAATTGTGTTCTATTCATTATAAATCATCTCACCAGTGAAAAAGAAAGAAAATATAAACCAGCATAAAAAATTCTAACACAGCATATTTTTTCGGTAGAATAAACCTCTATTTGTTTATTCAGATAAAGATATTTGGTATAAGAATAAAAATATATCTCAACATTCAAACAAGTTGATAAGTAAATATGATTGAATGTTAGTTGTAATGAACTACATGAAAATAGTGGCTGTGCAAATTTTGGGCCAAGAAGATTTCAGGACAGAGTATTTAAGCACAAACTCTCCCTATTTTTATAACTAGTTGCATTAGAGAGTCATTACAGAAACTGGAATGAAAAGTACCTTTGGTTTTCCAGAAGTAATCTGCTCTTTGACCCCTTGCTCAGCACTGTTTTTAAGATGAGGAAGGCAGTTCAAAACGTAAGTTTCAGTTCCTCCTTCACTGCCAGTTTCTTACCCCATTTACCTGAACACAATTGAGGTGAGAGAGCAATGACTTGACCAGAGCTAAATTTCAAATCTTTTGTTATTGTTCCTATTTGTTTAAAAGGAGACAACCACGTGTGAAAACTTCATGCCCAGTTTCCGGACCTTCTTAATTAATTACATCAGTTTTTCCAGCCCTAGTGGGTTTAATTTGGGAAATGTGGGTTTAAAAACCCCACTCAGAACGAATAACCTACTTTTTTCCACCCATTTCACATGTTTAGCTTAAAATGAAAATAGTCTAACTGCAGGAAACCATGCTATCATAGTACAGTTCAAACTTAATTGAAAGAAAGAAGATGAAGAAAGAAAAATGAGAAGAAGCAGCAGCTTCTGCAGTATTAACAGAAGACAATGCATGAAAATGGATGTTACTTAATCTGTCAAACTCCAAGTCTTTTCTTCAGCTTCTCTTAAATCTTTGGCCTTCACAGGATGGTTGAAATTCAAAATAAGGTCACAAAGCAGTAGCTGGCTTTCCACTGAAAGACAGAGGGCAGTGTCAGCATGGCATTCATTGAATGACAGATGTTCAGTGAATGGTAATCTATGTACAGCCCTTTTTTCAGTGCTCATCTATCAACTCATTCAAAAAGTTGAAGGGTTGCCTTGTTTCACTCATTCAAGATGGTTAAATGAGGTTTGGTGTTAGCATATTAGGAATATTTGTGTTAGGAGACTATCAGTGTTTCTCAAAGGAACACCTCTGATCCCCCAACAGGCGTTTCCCATGGTTGGCTAACACCGTTCCCTTGCTCTGTGACTGCTGTTCCATTAATTTTTCAAAACACAACAGCAAATCTATTGCTTCATTACATTAAAATACAGTCACCTGACATAGAAAACCAAGCCATTCACAACTGCACACTCTTAGAACAATGTCTTGAACAGTTTCTTGTTTAACTGGATGGTGAAGCCAGAATTACCATTTATTTTCTTCAACTCACTGGACATTGTGTCAACATTTTTAATTGCAGCCTCAAGGTTAAACTGCCCATCAGAGTTTTTGATCACCTGTATGAAATAGGAACAAAACATGACTGGCAGGGTATACATGATTCATAAACTCATGGATCCAGATAATCAATACACACAATTTTTGTTTCTTTGATTTTCTTAAATAATATTTTAACTAAAACTTCCCCCAGTTTATAACTATCCACTTAGACATAGCAAATTAAAGCTACAGAAGGCAAGTACTAAACGCTCAGGGTTGGGGTTTCTTTCTGTCACTTTTTTCTTATACAAACAACCACAATGAAATTAATCATGTCTCCAATTTCCTGTCCTCACCATTGTTTCATACTTATTTTCAATCAACCTTTTCCTGTAGAATGGAAAATTAATCGAGAATAATCATTCAGCCACAAGATGGAGCTCCAGTGACATTGTGAAGAACACACCTGGTCACTGTTAGCACTGAGTGTTAATGAAACTGCCAAAACCTGCCCAGAAACATTTATAATTAGTTTAAAATTAACATCTTCCTGCTTGCTTTGGAGATTATATTCCCTGCCTTTAAAATGTAATTTAAAATCAATTAAAAATCTAGAGGCAATTAAGACTAGAAACCATTTGAAATGGAGTATAATTTGAATTTTCAAATATGTAATATACTCCTTTTTAGGAATTTCTTTTCCTTATGGAAAATTTTAAAGAGAGGTGCACGCTTTCTGGCCTAGTTATAAGCTCTCTACTTATCATCCAGAAATTCTAAAAATAAAATCTGGAAAAACTCTGGGTAATTCATAAATAATGTTCCTTATGTAGAAAACCTGAGCACATTAAGAAGCATGACCAAAAAAATTAACATACATTTAACACAGATTCATTGTTTGAGTCTCTCTTCCCTTCAGACAGGGGCTTTATGTTGAGCTCATCAGTCAGGACCAAGGCTCCTAAAAAGACAGCCCCCAAACAATTAAGGATTAGTATGCATAAAATATATAAATGTATATATCTCACATAAAACATACAAGAGCATTAAAAATATAATAACTTGGACCTTATTTGCATTATTGTTAAGAGGTCAAACATTTCATTCTTCTTGAGGAAGAATGAAACATTGGATTTTATTTGTTTTACTTTCTTTTAGGGACAGAGTTTCAGATTTCTTTTAGGAGTTCAATGTGGAATTACTGACAGTGAATAAGTGTATGTTTAATGGTGATGAAAAATTAATCAAACATATTCCTGCATTTTTTTAATTGAAAACTTTCTGAGAGATGTGAAAAGACCTTGCAATTGGTTTCCAATATCAATGTATGGCAGGAAAATCTAAAGCACATGCAAAAAAAGTCAAGTGTTGATTGTCTGGCACGGTGCCTCTCCCCATCTGAGGTTCCTTAGGAGACCTTAAAACACTTTTTTGTCACTGTTTGTTGGTCAGTAACAGAGCTGAGATGAAATACCAGATCCCTGGGCTTGCTCTTCCCCCATTCTTCCTGCTGTCTCTCCTCACACGTCAGGACACCTTCGGGCAAGCTGAAGTGTGTGACAGCCACGGGAAAGCTCTTCAACACTAGAAAAGGGGACACAAAGGGGAGGGGCAGTCATGATTTTAGGAGTGGGTGGTGAAAAGTAACTGAAAACACTGCAAGAGCTGAAGAAATGGAGAAGAGAGGACAAGGTGTCAACAGAGGCTGGTGAAGGGTGAATGAATTTCCTGTTGTCCTTTGAGGCCTTTCCTGTGGAGAGCTTATTGCATGTTGCAACAACTAATTTATAAACAGTAAGTTCATTTTTGCCATCAATTTAAACTCATGTGGAATAAGTTATGATGAGCAAAGCAAAAAGTGATGAACCTAAATTGAAGGAAGCCAAGACAGGCACTTTGCCAGACAGATTTATCCATTTAGACCGTGCTCAGTGTTAATTCAGCAACGAGCACTGCCCTCGGATGTGCATACCTGACTGGAGCTGGAATCAACAGAACTTGCTAATTAATGAGCTGCACTTGGGCACTGCTCATTTCTTCCCCAGTGTGTGCCCTGTGGTCTTAAAGCCAGGGACACCAAGCAAGGCAATGGATGTCAGCACTTTTCTCTCGTTTACTGGAACCACTTTTCCTGCTGCTCAGCATTCATCTGCATTTTGAGCTTGCTGTTTGGCACCAGTGGAGAAGGAATTACCAGCACCTCACAGGAGTGGAATTACTTGGATGTGCAGTAGAGAACAGATGGACAGGGTGTGCCTGGCATGTGCTTTCATGATATTTCTTCTTTCAAATAAAGCATTCTAAATGTATTGGTTTATAACTGTGGGGGAAGCTGAATTACAACTCAGAACAGCATTTTGTGGTGTGGCACAATGAAATGGTGATTCAAAGAGAAAACATGATATGCTGCTTAGGCTGTGGGGCTTTCTGGGGATGAGAAATGTGGAGCAGGAAACACTTCACACATGCACTAATTCCTGTACTGTGGTCTTTCACTTTACTGCCTGTTGCCAGCACCACAGCGCAAACAAGTTTGCTGTGCCCTTTCTGTGGCCTCTAAGGAAAAAGTCCAGCTGAAGCTGCTGATTTTGCTGGTAGAATACAAAATATAGCTGTATATGAAAGAACAATGGGGTTTTATATATCTTTTATATTCAAAAGCACCTACAGAAGTTTATATAAATATAGATACAGAAAAGCAAAATGATATCCTAGCAAGCTCCTGAAAATATTTGTGTCAGTAGGAGCAGTTATTTGCTTCACTAACCTGTAAAGCAGAATGCTTCAACTGATAAAACCCTGTTTCTGTCCATTTACTTTTTACATTTGGATGTTTTTTCCACATCCTATAAATAATATTTCACATTGTACTTCAATTCTTCTCTAAACTAACTAGAAGGAAAAATAGGATATTGTAATGACCTGAAAAATAAATATGTACAATAAACTGAGTTGCCAGAACTAATTGGACAAACCAAATAGAGTGGTTCTTAAAGGCAAGGCCTTTCTAAAAATACTCTTCAATAATGTGAGATATTAACCAGCAAGATGACCAACAGTGCAGGATGTTGACTGTACATGGCATTTTTTTTAAGGAGGAAAAAAGAGAGTAAGAGATATTTAATTTCTACACTCAAATTTACTTGGAACTGAAACACTTTCTGGATTTTCTTTATAAGGTAATATTTCAAATTGAAACACTGAAATGACTCGTTTAAATTATTAAATTATACCTCTATGAGGGGTGTTCTTGTAGGTGTTGCTAACAATGTCACATCAGCAAGTCAGTTTATGAGCTGCAGTTTGCTCTTTGCCTTAAGTAAACCCACAAGTTTATGCACAAAGTTACCCAGAGTTGAAGCTGCTTGTACCTCTCTTTGATCAATTAATCTCTTTAATTGCTGTGGCTGTGTGTGGGACTTTGACACACAAAACCCCTCTGTGCCCAGAGGCTTTCAGAGAACACACTTGGTTATGGAAGGTGAAGCTGTTCAGACACTTTTATGAATCCCTGATAAAGACAGAATTACTCCAAACCAGTTCCCTAAGGAGGGGAAAAGATCAGGAAGAGTAGAAATATATTTCAGGATGCACAACTAGGGTTATGATGTGAATCAGAAAGAACTGCAGGCAACTAAACCAGGCAGATGGCAGATCACTTTAGAACTGCCTTCCTCACCTCTGCAGTAAAATCACCTTGAGTACAACTTCAGGCAAAATCAAGCAGTTAAATACATACAGTGAACATGAGAGTTTGAAAACAAAGGATATACAAAATTATTGTCCCATGTAGTCAGAGATGTAGTAGAAAGAGAGAAAACCATCATCTTGTATTGTATCTTATGGTTATGAAGAAGTTTTAAAGAAACTGTTTGAGTGGGAAGTAGAAAAAATCGATTGAGTTCAAGTTCAAATAATTTAGTGAGTGGCTCAATAAACATTAAGAGACTCTGTCTTTTAAGGAAGTCATATTTATGCCACTGCAGGAATAGATGAGACATCAGGAAATCACAGAATCACCAAGGTTGAAAGAGATCATCAAGATCATCTAATCCTACCATCTACCACCGTAGTCACCCTTAAACCATATCCCCAAGTGCCTTATAAACTTTTACTGAAAATATTACCATTTACTGTTACTTTGAAGGGTTTAGCTTTCATAAAAAATTCCTATCTGGTCTACTAGGAGAGTTTCAATGCATGTTATTAAACTTTCATATGAAAAGCTTCGACAAAAGAGAAACTGATTTTTTACCATCGCCTGAGTGCAAAAATTTTTAATCCAGATTGCAAAGAAAGTCAAATTGCAAGGAAAGTCAAATAGAAATCAAGCCAACACACACAAAATATCACACAACCTTGACAAATGACAATAATTTCTGATAAAATGTATTTCATAAGCTCTAGAGCACATGTCCAAATTTGAGCAATGAAAACTGGTAAATGCTGAGGCCAAAAAAAGCCTGACCAGATCATGGTGCAAAGACAGTAAAGCAAAAGCCAGACTTTGTCTTTAAAAGTTACAGTCCAAGTAGTTGAGACAAAGAGTGACAGGTGGAGAAGAGTGCTAAGCAAATGGCCTTGCCTTAATAAATGCCCATGAAATAGGAAGAGTAAACCCTGAGTTGAAATACATATTTGTGGTATAGCACAACGGGTGAAACTGTTTGCTTGAGTTTTCAGCCAGAAAACTTCAAGAAATTATGTAGCACATAATGTCACATTATGTTACATTACATAATGTCTAATACAATTTTCTGAGAATATTTTAATAATGTCTGATTAAGAAAATATTAAAACCACCAGTGCTGCACCTATGGAATGAAAACCACTGCAGCCTTTCATAGCAGAAATGTAATTATTTTTAAACAATAAATACCTTAAGCTTATGCTTTGTAGGTAGTCTGGAAGGTCTCCACTTGGTGATCTGGAAAGGTTTTTTTTATGCAGTAACATATATATAAATGTGTAATAGGTTCTGAACTATAGCTTTTAAGTGGTTCTTAAATGTAGTATTCAAGGTAATTATATGGCGTGTTAAATATTGGAATATTCAATAACTGAAGACAAGTGCACATATAATGCTAATACAGATGGAATTGGGTGTTGAAATTGCTTAGTTGGTATAAATATCTTTTATGCAAAAATAAAGGCATATTTCCTGCAATTCATTCATATATAACATTAGTGCTGCTCAATATCTTAGTAAAGTCAGATAATTAGGAGCTGAGTTTTTTAAAAGATAAACAGTAAATATCAATTATACTCTGGTGGGATAATTTGGGCAATTAATCATAAATGTTATTTTTAGTGGAACTCTGGGAGACTCACAAACGTTTTTGGTTCCTTCATAGTCCATATATCATGGAAAGGGACAGCTACTGGTAAAACTTGGCATGCAAAGTCTGAGCCACTGGAATTTGGAAGTACCACTGGTCTTGCAGTAATTTTTAAAGTGAAATTCAGACACACTGATGAGTGGAGTGGAAGATTTTGAAGAAGCATTTAGAAATTCCTCATGCTTTTTGGATTTCACAATAGAAGCAGTTTATGAAGCTATCAAATATTTTTCCCAGGCATAGTAAAACCAGTGATTTGACACAGGGCTTGACAGCAATTGCAAACCTTTCCCCGTTCACAAGCAGCTGTCTAGAGCCATAGAACTGTGTCTGCTCCTCGTTCTCAAGGACACTCACATCTGCCTCTGCATCCTTTCACAGAAAATGCCATTCAATAAGACATTGTTCATCCACCCAGGGAAAGTAAGTTTATAAAGCAAGGAATTGTGAAATTGCTTCCAGATTCTAAGAAACCAGTGAATCCAGTTTGTCTTTTGGAAAACGCTGGGCCCTTTTGACTGAGATGACATTGCTTACAGACATTCCACCACAGCTCTTTTATCTTCCTAAATTTTCAAAGCAGTAACAACATAATGCTTGAAATACGGCATGGAGAAATAAGGAAGTGTGCTAATACCAATAAGTCAAGTTTATCATTTGCTACACTGCAAATGATCCCTTCATTTAAATGAATTTAATACCATAAACTGTAATGGTTAGCAACACGATGTAGATACTGCAGCTTCTATTAGCTGCTTCTATTGTAATTATCCACATTATTTTTCATTTGCTAGCTTGCATACATTACTACATGAAATGCCTTACAAACATTAGAGGTACAGAAACGAGAATTGAACAGAAGAATAGCATTCTGCTCAGGGAAATGGTATTATCATCTTGAAATTACAGGCTTGATTACTTTTGTTGCTTTATGAGAAGATTTCTTTTTCATTAACACATGAAATGGCCAGGAGGAGACACAACAAAACATCCTGAACCCATTCCTGTCTCGGCTGTTTGAGTGGGCATTTCCCTGTAATTACAGCTTTTTACAAATTCTTTATTTCATAAATAAAGACTTCACTCTTACAACTGCTCATACTCTAAAAATACAACTGTGTCATGAGTTCCACCTAACACGCTGTTACTGTCTCTGAAAGATGGAATGGTGAAACTGGAGAGGAACAAGAGAGAAGCCACTAGATGCCCTCCTTCCCACAATAAAAGTGTCTTAGGCAAGGGAAGGGGAAAGCAGCAACATGCTGGTGGATTTAGCCCAAATGTGAAAATGACAGGTATCTAATCAATGTCAGATAATTAATGTCACTGCCTTAAGAAGTTATTGTGTTAGCTTCCCCCTCAGGGATGCTGTGATCCCGGGGGGAAGGCTGCAGCAGGGGGAAGGAATACAAACACACACAGAAATTGCTCACACTGTGCTGTCAGGGTGATTATCCCTCACAGTGCCATCCACAGGAGGGAATTCGGGTATATTCAAACAATCAAAAGGAAGTATTTTCCTTTCTGCCGATTACAGTGACAGCTCAGAGAGCTGGACCTCCTCTTACTGAAGTTCACGAATCTTCAGCTCTGGCTTGTGCATTTATCTTGTGGAAAACCTCATGTTTGCATGTCCTGGCTGTGTCTGAGTCTGCACAAAACCCCGCAGGTGTGTACCTGGCTGAGCTGCCATGCTGGACATGCAGACATGGAAAAGGTGCTTCGTGTTCTGAAACAAATAAGCAAATTGAAATACTAGAGTCTGTTCAGATTCTTTTAGCAGAAAGGTGAATGTGTGAAATCACTTATTTCAACCGGAATTTAACAGTTTTTCAACTATGAGCAAGATTGCTCTGAAATAACTATGACAGAAGTTAATCAGTTATTAGCTGTGATCATTTTGTACTTAGCCTCAAAGACTAAGACCTGTCACTGTCCCTGGAGGGATTTAACAGATGTGTGATGTGGCACTTGGGGACATGGTTTAGTGGTGGCCTTGGCAGTGCGGGGGGAATGGTTTGACTGGATGGTCTTAGAAGTTTTTCCTTCCTAAACAATTCTTTGATTCTACGTTTTCAAATATGGAAGTGAGGCCCTTCCTCCCTGTTGCTTCATCAAACTTAGTTTATAGCTAAGAAATTAAATTAAAATCAATGATAAAATTATGCTTCTTTTCAGGGTTTGTCCTATTCAGATAGATTTTACATATATACCATTGCTTTCATTTTTTCTCTAATAAAAATTATTTAAAATGTACAATGAAACCGTACAAGAAAAAGTAACCCAAAGCTCCTCAATAAGACAATAAAAAAGAAAATTTGGAACCTGTTACCTGTAGTAACAGGTCTGACAGTTGATAATTTCTCTTCTAAACTTTAAATGGGTGAAATCTCTTATGACATGACTAGATTTCTTTGGAAATACAGAGAAAGAATTTTATGACAAATCAGGCATATTTAAATGCAGCAAAACGTCTATAGTTATACATAATCCCCATTTCTGTGCATTCTGGTATATTAACACTGACATTTAACCAGAGAAATATTTCACAACCCTTTTTTATTGTGCTCGTTTTTCAATAAGTTTGGAAGCTAGATAAATCATGGCAAGGGCCTGTGCAATTTGGTCATCAGACTGATGCTGCAGACACACTGGAACAGCACCACAGCACAAAGAAATGAGAGGTGCTTCCCATTCCCACAAATAACACAGGAGCTGGATTTAGTGGCAAATAAAGGAAGTCAGTCTTAACATTTTCAAGCTGCATGAACAAGAAATACCAGCATATATAAATTTCACAAAGTGGAATGTGAAAAAAGGCTGTCAAGGGTTGTCACCCTTTCAGTGCCTTGTCCTCCTTGTTTCCCTGCACATGATGGACCTGGGATCACTCCAGCAGAGTGAGAAGCAGATTCCAGAACCAGCCGGTACAAGGTATGGCACGTTTGCCATGCCAGCTGCTTCTCTGCTTCCTGTGCCTACGTCAGCTGTGTGCTGACAGCAGTAAAATCACAAAATGTTTTCTGCTGGAGGCACTACACAGCTGACATCGATGAAAGGTTCAATGAAAGCTTTTTCTTTGGTTTCACATCCAGAGCTAATTAATACTTTCACACTGTACCATCTACCCTCATCACAGATAGTCTAAAATCCAGACTGTCTGGATCCTGTGCAGAGTTGCACATTATATAAGTGCTTGCAATCAAAATATCCTGTTCCAGCCTAGCAGATGCCTTAGTTACCCCTTCTGGACTTTCATAAACTTACACTGTGTGGTTTTCTCCCTTGACATCACAGGTATACTTTCAGGAAGTGTGGCAAAATATTTAAATGAAAGGGTGCTTCCTTTGCTATCTATTGCAGCCAGGCAAGACTTGCTTCCCAAAATTTGTTTACTGAGTTACAGCCCTGAAGAGCAGCAGGAATGAGCTCCCTAAAAGGGTCAGTCAGCTTTGCTGAGAGCACATCCCAAAACAGTGCTTGTGTCTGTGGAGCTGCGTGCCCTGAACGTTTGCAGATCCAGGCACTCGGATGTTGCTGCAAGGACTGAAATTACCCAGTCAAAGTTACCCCCTTTCCTGCTTGGCTCCCACTGAAGGTGCAGAAAGAGTTGTGGGCTCAGCCAGAGACAACACGTCTACAAAGCACTGCATTAGGTCCTGTACAAACCAAGAAAACAAAAATGGCCCATTGAAAGTGGAGATTCACAAGCTAATTTAACAGGCTATTTTTGTTCCTACCTTCCTCAAGAACTTGAGGAATTTGATATAGAACAGTTAATTTAACTTTGGAGAATTCATCCACATTCACAGATAACATTACTTGACAGGTATTACACCAATTTCTTAATCCATTCACATTATTCCTCTGCACAGTCCTCAGAAGGAATGAAATAAAGCGGGATTATTTCTTAAGGCTTAATACTGCTTAATATCTCTTTTGACATGTCTGGGACATGTAAATCACTCCAAATTTCCTTCTAAAGTTAAATGAGAGATACTGAAATTAAGTAAAATGGAAATGGTAAAAATGTTCTGACATAAATTGCCAACTTATGCATAACAGTGTAGGTTTTTGTTGCTGACAAATGTAAGAGATAACTCTAAATAAGCAACTTATGAAATTGAAAACTTCTTTATGTGTGTAAATATTCACCTTTTCTGAGTACACTTGTCTCAATATTTTATTCACAAAACCCGTCCTGTAATTTTCATTTGAATTACTATTCCTCAAAGATATTTACTTTGAATTTAAACTTTTGCAATGGAGATTATAAGATGAATGAGCAGATACAAAATAAACTGTTCACTGCTGGTCAGGCTCCTGTTTCATGGTTGTAATTAATCTGCAGGATTTTGTTACGGAACTGCAGAGGTTACTGTGCCTCAGAAAGAGACCTAGAGGCATCCTAAGGAGCTCTCTCTGAGAAAAGCACAAAAATGCTGTTCAATCAGAAGTACAAAACTTTTCTTAGTGAAGATTTGAAAACAAGCAAAAGTTTGGCCTTGAAGGGTTAAAGTACAGTGTCCTTTCATCAACCGAACAGTAAAAATCTGTGTGTGACTCTAAAAGCAAGGAAAAAAGAAAGCAGGGTGAGTAAGATCACAGAATAAAGGGCTCTGTGCAGATAATTACTTTGGTCTGGTACGTATCCCTTTGTAATTTACACAGGTAACTTTTATACCTTATCATATGATCATGACCTGTGGGCTTTGGTACTTTGGCTGATACCAACAACTGATCACTGAACTTCAGGATCACTTTGGTGTCGCTGCTCTGTGCTCATCCCAACCCCACCTTAGCATTTAAAGGAAGAAATGAGACTCCACTGAAAGTCATGAGAGCATTTATTTTCTGGAGGAATGATGACATTTTACTACCCAAGCTTTTTATGACACCAGGTTATATTGCTTCTGTGCCTGCTTTTTATAGCTTTCTCCTCTAGCAAGAACTTTCAATGTAAATGTGCAAGAAATGTTTATAAAGAATCACAAAGAGAGGAACCTAGAATCATAAAATCCTACTCTGATTTACTTTAATCATCATGTCTCATCAGAGGAACATGCATTGTGTACATATAACAAATCCTAGCCTCTCTTGCAGATAATCCTTTGGTGAAGCAAAAATTCATCAGCTCTGTGATACTCAGTGTTTTATAACCTACTCGTTGGGTTTACTCTCAAGAAGACCATCTTTGAACTGTTACAAGTTTGTTTTTGATAATTGTACCATTGAAAAATAAAAGTGCCACAAAACGATTCACAAATAGAAGTATGCAGTCATTCCAAAATAAGAATTCAAAATACTTCACCAAAATAATTAATATAAAGTTGTTTTATTACCTTTTTCTTAACAGTTTCTCTGACACAAAGGTCTACCAGCTACTGAACATTACCAGGCAGCATGGCCTTGGTCACTTTTTGAAAAAGCTGCCAGAAGCAACTTTCATGTCATTGTTCATTAAGACTTTGATCACATTAGCAAGGATTTGTTGGCAGCTGCTGGTGCAATAAAATACATTTTAAATGCTTTGGATGTAGAGTCTACTGTGCCTAACCAGGCTGGCATCGCCCAATCTTGAAAAGGGTTGCATGATTTACCACTTTGCCCAGGCACTCTTGTTTGATTAAATCCCTCTTTCCTTGCTGCTGGGAAATAGAATTGGCAGCAACGAAGCATCTTTAATATTTTGTGTAGCACAGCTCTAGAGGTCTTTGAATACATAAGTTCAAATTTTGGTTTAAAAGCTCCCTAAATTTGATTTTACTTGGCTGCAAATAGGCAACCTGAAAATGAGCAAGTAAAATGTTACAGCTGATGCAGAAAAAATTTAAATTTCCACCTACTGATGTATTGATGTCTAAGGTAGACTGAGGTAGACTAAGGTCTAATGAAGCTGGATTGTGAGTAAGAACATGAGTCACTGGAGCATTCCCACTTCATCTCTGGAGAGCTGCCAGATTAATGAGTCTGTCACCAGTAACCCAGGAGCTATGGGATACAGCAGCTGGGAAGTGACATAAAGTCACTTTAAATAAAGCTCGGTACACCTGTCAGACAGTTAAAATTTCTGGACAGTGCAAACAGTTCATGATGAGAAGGGTAACCTGGTTAATAGGCCTAGGAACAACCCATTTAACTGTTCTCAGGAGGAATCAATCTGAGTGATACATGATTATTAAAAATTAGCAATTCTATTTTTCCTGTTAATTTGTCTAAGCCTTAATGGTGTCACCAGTTAACAGAAGCACTTTGGACCGGATTGTTTTGGTGTTCACTGGACTGCATGTGACACTGTTCACTCCAACACTCTTACGTGGATAGCTATGCAGGCAGTGAGGTTTTGGGCTTTTCCCAGACTAAAAGGGGAAAAAGAAAAACTTTTGTCTTTAAAATGACAGATTTCCCAAGCAGGCAGTTAGAACAATGAAAAGCAAGGCACATTTCATAACAACCCATATGCAACAAAATGTTTTGTTTTAAAAATTGGTGAATACTGAGACTTTGTCAATGTGTAGATGTTTTTTCCTAGTTAGAATTCATGCTGCAAAGACAGCAACACCATAGACGTTTAACAAACATTGAGGTGGAGCATGGCTGTTAGCAGGAACATACCAGTGAAATGCTGTTGAGGAGCTGAAGTCTCATCTCACGTTTTTCTTACCTTATATTATCTCCAGGGCTGTGTCTAGTACAGTCAGATCTAGGCTATTGTATTTTTTTCCAGATAAACATCCTCCTGAGAACTTGGAATGAATCACAGCATGGTTAGAGCTGGAAGGGACTTTAAAGATCACCTCATTCCACTACCCTACCATGGGCAGGGACACCTTCCACTAGCCCAGGTTGCTGCAGGCCACGTCCAGCCTGGCCTTGGACACTTCCAGGCATGGAGCAGCCACAGCTTCTCTGGGCATTCTGTGCCAGGGCCTCCCCACCCTCACAGGGAAAAATTTCTTCCTAAAACTTTAGAAGTTTCTGGAAAATGTGGTTATTTTATTATACAACTTCTTCCTTTCCTTATGATGTTTCCTGGCTGCTTTTTCTATACTTTTTGTATATACATTTGTAAGGAAGCACTTGATAAGGACTTACTTCTCTGTTTGCCTTATTTAACAAATTTGAGAATTTGGGGTTTACTCTGATGAATAAATGAGTTTTAAACTAATCAGAGTGAATTGCAGTTGCTACACACAGCAGAGTTCAGAGGTACTTGCCCAGACATCAGCTGGGAAATGAAACAGGACCTTACTTCTTCAAGCATTTAAAATATTTGAATCTTTCTAACCATTTTGCTTTTGAAAGGAGGAAGATGCAATAAATAAACAACTGTCCTCTTACCTCTGTCAGTCTGAGCAGCCAACAACGTCCTGCAGATTGTCTAGCACTCGATGATGAGGGGACTGGGCAGTTTTGTGATCCTCTGCAAAGACATAATGCAGAAACAATGTGAGACACTTTCATGGCCACTGCTCCGAACACAGCTCGGAGCTGGCTGCAGAGCTCTCCCTTCCCCACTCTGACTTTGCTCTGGTGATGATGTGCTACCAGGAGTTATCCAGCTGGATCCCATAAGATTTCTTTGCTGCCTACTCTGCCAACACTTTGACAAGCTGGGATAGGAAAGAAGGCCATGTGTTGGATGGATATAATTTCTTCTTCAAAGGTCATTATGGTTCGTTTCCTTCTGCTGGAACCCTGTTGTGTGGTCACAGGTGAAGTGACAACAGGGCAGATTTGGAGAACTGCAGGAGGAAGTGGCTTTTAAATCTTTTCAAACAGTCACAGTGTGACAGAGCTTGGCCTGAAAGACAGACTGGATGAGGAAGCAGAAGACTGTGGCTGCTTAATAAAAGAGAAAATAAAATATTTATGATATCTCTTTCTTTCTCTCTTCTCCGTTATTAGCATTATGGGAGGCTCAGTCTGGATTTCTGACATCTTTACAATTTAGGATGTTCAGGTAAGGAGTTCCTATTCACTGTAACAGGAACCTGCCATACTCTGCACTCAGGAAGTTCTTCCACGGCTTCAAGGTTACAGCAACCTTCGCAGGCCTCTCTCTGAGGTGTGTTCTGATCCAGGTACGCTGCAGAACTACATTCACAAACCACTTTAAGGGGATGCTGGTAATGTGATTAAGGCACAGTAAGCGGGTGGCTGTTACATTGATTTTTCTTCAACTATTTCAATTTCAAGGAACACATGAAAGAGAATGCTAATTTTGTTGTTGCTGTTGTTTACTTTTATAGCTCTCTGTACTACATAAACTCAAAGGAATGAAAATGTGCTGAATACTTTTCTCACACTCAACTCTATCCAAATCCCAGACGACGTTTAAAAGAAGACTTCAAAAATTGCAGGAGAGGATCAGTTGTTTCTCAGCTATTTCCTCATCTCATATGCTCAGAGACATAACCTGATATGAATTTGTGACGCACTTCAATTCGGGAACTCTTACTCATCAGGATTTATCATTGCAGCTCAGTTTCTGCCTGTGCCTCCTCACGAAGGCTATAATTTTTTTTTCATTGCAAATGGATTGCCTGGGATAAATACCTGACTCCTATTTTGTAGGCAGAGAAGGTCAATAACAACCTTTATAGAATCTCTCCATAAAAGGTGACAATAAATAACAGTTTAACCTCTAATCTATATTAACAGACTACCTTTATTTATTGTTTGACTTGTGCAGAGACACAGACAGGTAATCCAAAAGGAGCAGGCACAGTAGAAGGTAATGACCTTCTTTTACAAGAATGAGCAAAACCCATTTCACTTCAGCATCATGCACAGGGCTATTTTGCAAAGAAACACTGTGTGTTAGTTGTTGAAACTTTTTCATGCATTCCCCGAAACAAACTACACTATTCTGAATATTTTCTTCTCTGTGCAGTAAATAAAGTCTTTCATGTTGACAATGCTAATATTATATTTTAAAATACATTTGCATTTGTGTTTTTTGTCATTTTTTATTGCATTTTATAAATCCCAGAGCAGAGACCCACTAAGCTCACTTTGAGAAAGCCCTGTTTCTTGGGATAGCATCATGCGGTGACACAGGTGATCAGATGGGATTTCAATATGGGTTGCTGGCTGGATCTGTGGGGAATTTATTTCAATCAGAATCGCGGGTAGGAGTTCGGAGTACAAATCAGGAAGGTTAATTTTAAGTGGCTTTTAAAACTGAATGATTTCATATGAATAATTTTCGAGCGTAAATATTCATAATGCCATGTAATCTTAATATATTTTAGTCTAATTAGTGCATTAAAACTATTAGATAATCATGGGAAAGATGGGAAGAGGGAGCAAGAAAATAATTTGATCTGTACTTGTAATTCTGGGACACAGCAAAGCCATTGCGGCATTTGGGGGACAGAATAAGAAACCACTAGTAAATATTATTTTTAAGTTATGCATGTTGCGTTCTATCTAATAAATATTTTCTAGTGTATGAAAATCTATATATGTAATCAAGTTGTTTTTACTTACTTTTACGTTTCAGCAACGCACAAGACAGGTGGCTGGAAAATAATCTTCAACCTTAACTCACGTACCTAGAAAAAAGAGGCTAATTTTTTTATTTACAGAAAAATATCTGCTTGCTATTTAATTTGTTCTTAAAATACATCCTCTTGATTTAAGAACACCTTAAAAGATCATTCAATTCATATTTTAGTCTTTTTTCACTGAGTGAAATAATCAATTTCTAGATGATTTTTAAAGATTTTTTCGTTCCTCTGCCTACTTTATGAAGCCTGTTTTTAACAGCAAATGACAAAAATCCCTCACATGAAAAAACTGAGAGGGCAGTAGAAGGATCATTAGAACTGTAATAATGTGAGAGGGGTTTCCTGAAGGTACTGAATGTAACTGCATGTAAATTCTAGGACAGTTTGCCTTGTCTTAGTGTAGGAAATGGGAAAAGCAAGTCACAACACTTCTGGGAATGGAAGATTTTAATTTTTTTTTCAATTACTGAAGGAGTTTGACACCAGCTCTGTAAATGTACAGAATGTGTTTTTCTGACTTAGTCTGATTAAAAAGAAATTACAACAGAACTGCTCAGCACTGTGGGTAAGGTCAGTGGCAACTTTTGAAAACGAGGCCTTGGAAACACATTGGCCTTCCACAACAGAGTCATCCAAAATTGCCAGTCTTATTTTCCTACATTTCTGGCTTTGCAATTTAGCCTTCTGGTTTTTCCATTTTCATTATGTGCAGTATTGTGTGGATCCATTCTAATAAATTCTATTACTTGGAACAATGAGGTTGAGCATAATTCAAATCCTGAATTAAATGCAAATCTAGCAGCAGAAAAATGGATTTAGTAGTATGATAGGATTTGCAATATAAATACATTGCATTAAATATAAAGTTTGATTAAATAAAAGAAATAGATGTTGTAAGGACTGACATTCAAGCTAGCATTGTACCTGTGACTAATTAAATGTGTACATTGTGAGAACACTCTGGAGATCACACACTGGTGCCTTTGGAAGCAACATGCAACTGCCTTTGTAAATATTTTTACTCAGGTTTGGACAAATGGTCAGCTTGAAGAACATCTGCAGAAGACATACATCTTTTTCAGGGTCAGCAATGTTGGTTTGGATACCGCAAGTATTTGACTTTGCGACTGAAATTGTGAAGCCTTTCTCCTGAATGGATTTACTGCAGGACTACTGCATTATTTCTTTGAACTTCAAAACAGAAGAAGAACAGATTTAAAATCACAGCAGCAGCCAGATAAGTACAACCCTAATTGTTCCGTATATGCAACACCAATATGGAAAAACTTTAAAGCTTTATGGCTGTGCAGTCCTTTGTGCTAATGTGTGGATTAGAGTAACACACAAAGGAGTTGGGCTATGAACCCAGGACAATATCCTACATTTCTGTTTAGCAATGATTCCTAGTTGCAGAGAAGAAAAAAAAATAGTTTCTGTTTTCCTATTCTTTTAATAGAGAAAGATGTTGGGTTTTTTTTTGGTGAAAACTACTGCTTTGTACATGGAAAAACAAATTAAAGTAATTAATTGATGTTTAGGAACGTGGAAGACCATTGTGGTGTCTTTTCATTGCAAGTACATAAATCCCATAAATATGGAAAATATACCCCTGAGGGGAAAAAGTGTCTTATTTTCATTAAGCTAAAGAACTTCCTTGAGAACTTGCCCACTTTTGCCAAAGAAGATTTTGGCAATAGAATGCTTTAAAGGGCATTTTATGGGGCTACACAATTCAAACTATTACTTTTCTGAAGTGAAGTATTTGTAGCAACTAGGAAGTAAGAGAAAAGGAGGGAAAACGTTTGTTCTGTAAGAATCCCTTTGTTTCATTGATGAGGAAGGGAAGTGAGTGCAGGCAGACTTTATTTGTAAGGTTTGCACACAAACAGCACCTGCTTCTATTTGCCACAGTCAGATGACAACTGGAGACAAAAATATGATTTCTCAATATTTTCAGAATCCATAACAACAGGTCATGACTAAATACTGCTCTCCTCTATTTTAAACTAAAGGAGAGCCGCACGCTTGGATTTAAGTGCAAATTGAAACCTTTCAATTTAGCTTGTGTTTCTTCTAAGTAATTCTGGCAAATGTATTTTATTTAATGGTTCTTCTCAAGCGGAAAGAGATACTGAAATCAAAACTGACTCATGAAGTCCTAGGAAAGGCAGGATTTTGCTTACAACATTTTAAACTTAATTTGAAAATTTCCTGATTATCAGTGACATTTCCAAAAGTGCTGAAGAGTTCTGCTGGGGGATATAAAGTAGCTATCTTGCTTTTAGATCATTCGTCTTTCAAAGATATTTATCTGAAACTTTGGTTAAATTTGCAGCTCCTAAAACAGATGAACAAAATACTGATAACTGTCATGGCTTAGGCCATGCAAAACTAGACATGATCTTAATTTTCTTTGAAGGTCATTAGAATTTTTATGTTGCAGATAAATAATATGACCCATTTCTTTATTTGAAATTAATGATAGTATTTAACATATTCAGCATACACTACTAGAAAAGGTCATCTGCTCTCTGGGTAGATGGGTTCTTTTTTAACAAAAGAAATGTTAATAATGCTGATCCTAAAAAGAAATGCTTTCAAAAATGACACAATGGAAATCTGAAAATAAATGTGTTCAGGTTTCCACTTATATACTACAGTACTGCCTAATCACATAACAATGTCACTTCTGCACACAAGCCATCAACTATTTTTATTTTGACCTGAGCCTTCACACGAAGTATTAATTTACTTTGCAGCATAATAGAACCAGTTCTGCTGTCACCACAGAGAGCTGCTGTGCACTGCATTAGAAAGAGATATGACAGAAATTTCAGCAGAAGCAGAATTTAAATGTCTCGCCTGTAATTTCATTCTGTAGCATCTTTGTACATCTGACATGTGAAATACAGTTTTAGCTTTTGAGACAACAAATGACATTTGGTTTTGCTAAGAAGGCTTAGCAAGGAAAAGACACATTCAAAATATCACTTGTGTTACCACAGAGGTGTCCTCTGAAAATTAGCCTAAATATATATGGAAAATTTAAATGCTTAGAAATATTTCTGAAAATACCATTAACAAATTCAAGTTATTTCTTTCTGGAAATGCAGGCAAGTGCTCTGACCTAGTTTTATGCATTTATTTCTCCACTTTTTTTTTAATGCCAGCCCTCCCAATTAAGTGGACTTGGCACTGTTCTCTTTAGCTTTTGGAAAATGCCAAAATACGAAGTGATCTCTGAGAAGATGATGAAGAGCACAGCAAAACCTGAACACATTTCTATCCCATTTCATAGAGTACTAAGTCTGGTGTATTTTGAACTTCCAAAAGTTAAGATACATCCTGTAGCATAGAGGTAAATATCAAAGCCAAGTTTTGCTGAATTAAAAATAAAACCATAGCTGTTTGGAAATACTAAAAGTGTAGATTTTTCATGTATCAATGTGATAATAAGATTTCCTTAAAACCAGATGAACTTCAAATGTCCTTATCACTAGCATGCTGGTATTTTCCAGTATTTGTATTTGCTGGCAACCTTTTTGTCCTTCCAGGAGAGAACACTTGTACTTATTTACACAAAATAAAGACAGCTTCACTTTCTAAGCTCAATATTTTGGGCAAGCAGTAATATACCAGTCTGCTAGCCAGTCTTAGCAGGAAAGAGTCCTAGTGCTGATCACAATGAGATGACTCGTGGTATCAGCTCATTTTGAGAAGTTTAGTAAACATGTTATCTCTAGCACAGGGCTGATGCAATGTTTGTAAGTCCAGTCTGTCGTGTTTTGCCATTGCTGGTGATATGCTTGTTACCAAAACAGCCTAAAAGTCTTTTCTTCATCATAACCTTCTGAAGGTCACATACAGATGATGTTTCATCATGATTTAATATCTGAAGCACATGTTAAAGAGAAATCCCCCATGCTGTCAAATCACTTCCCTGAATTTAAAACGTTAATCCTTACTTATGATGAAGCTTGAACAACTTGATACTGCAGAAAGCTTTTAACTCATCATCTGATCTGTATGTAAGTAGAATCCATCTTGTCTAAATAATGAATATGTCAGGTCGTACGGTGGATTATCTATATGACTGCAAACGTTTACTTAACCTTATGGTTAGATGAGCATCTATATTTGTTAACATAAGGACCAATACATGTCCTTCAGGACACTTGAGCTAAGGCTGACATAATCACAGAGGACAAACTGTATCTATCAATTAGAAGGAAAGAGAAAAAACCTACTCGGTCTGGATAACTTGTTTTGTCAATTTTCTGAAAAGGCATCAGGTTTGTTAGTACTCTTTCTACACTCAACACATTTTCCACTTCCAACAATGTCTTTAGAGTGCTTAAATTGTGACTGTGATCATGCCACACACACTTTTCTCCCTTTAATTCCCAGGCTTGTAGACAATCAGTTTAAATTAACTCAGTGTAATCCTGACACTCCAGGCTGCAGTGGTTCCATCACCTCTGCACTGACAAGAGGGTCTCTGCTCATGTGTCACCATCTAGGACCTCATTAGAAATGCTGCTGATGCAATGCAAAATCAACCCAGCTCCTCAATTCTTAGCTGAGCCATATCTGGGGGCTATAGTTTGTAGCAGTGTTCCTTTAATCCTTCTGCTTCATCCTAATAAGAAGTTATAACTGAATATGCACACCAGAAAGATCTGATGGAGAGGGAAGTACAATTTTTAGTCATTTTCAGAGTAAAACAACACTTTCAAATATCTCAGCATTATGCATGTACAGAATATTTATTATAAGGAAACTCCCTACTGCTCTCATGCTTCAGTGCAGCTCTCTCTTCAAAATCTCAGCAACTTTTTTAATTACCTCCATAGACAGAAATTTCTTTCCAAGATAGACTTTTTTGGTTTGTGCAAATGTCTTTTGTTTTTTCCTACTTTTTACCTGTGATTAAGGTCCTCAGGAACTTCCTTCATTACTTCACTAGGAAGGTCCCCATGAGAACTCAAGGGAGAGCATCCAACACTTTTTATTTGCTATGCACACCATCTTTTATCATTTTTGCCTCAGCTGCTTCCAAAGTTGGGGTTCCAGGTCTATGTATAAACCTATAGAGCTTAGCTGGGTCTGATACCTGAGAGGGTCAGAGTTGTGCCACTTCAGAAGCACTGAGTAGGCAGCAGGAGAATGAAACCAAGTAAACAAAATGCTCCATTGCCAAGAAATGGAGCATGGAGAATCTGAGATGACAAATGGTATATCTTAATATTATTAATTACACTTATCTAAGTATTACTATATCAGCATAAAATATCTTATCTTAAACAAAGCCATAAAACCAGTTGCATAAGAAGTTTCAATATGCAATACTGGCTGCTTTCAACTCTACAGTATCTACAGACACTTCTACTAATTAGATCAACAAAATATGTGACAAGCCCAGATAATCTGCTGAAGTGACATTACATTTTCTTTTCAGCTGCATACATCTTTGCAGAACTTGTGCTGAAAGTTAGTTTTGCTTTCACAGAATCTCTGTATAACAATTCTACAAAAACCATATTTGGCTCTATCAAAATCAAATCTCTTTTTGTTTAAGCTCATCAAATTCTGTGACAGAAATAACTGGTGACTAGTTAATAATGCAAGAATACTACATAATATCTGTTTCCTACTCTGATATGTTTTTCTAATTGGGATGTAAAAATGCAATGATAGAAAGAGGTCTTAGATCTGCACTCTATAGTACAAGGGTGAATATAAAAATTTTTTATGTAATTGTGCTTTAGAGAATTGTTTTTGATAACAACATTTTGCCTCCCATCTTGTTCAGTCTTAGCTCAGGAAAAAGAGTGTCCTGACAATGACCACATATCCACTCTGAAACAGCAGTAAGTGTTGTTACTGAAGGTTATTTCCTGCTTCTTCTTCCTGCCAGCAAATGCAAAACCAATCCAGACCAGCCTGAAATCCGACTGTGTTGGAGTTCAGGGTCATATGGCTTCAAGCAAAATTAACTGGACCAAATCATTAAGTTGAATGTTTTGTGTAATTCCAGCATAAAAAGAAGTGTAATACGTAAAACTGCACAGTTTGCAGATGCTGAGTTCACAGCTGCTGCTTTTCTTTACTGATGCACAGTTTTTCTTTTCTGATGCATAGTTCTACTGCACACAAAAATTTGAGCGTTCCTGTGTTCAGACTGTGACACACTAGTTCAGGGAAATGAGATACAGAGGAAGGAAAGCAGAATGCAACAGCTGAAAGGTAGCACACAAACACACAGATACTCTACAGCACCTCCTAAATCTGTGCTGAGGTTCATGCCAGACGTGTTCACCAGGGTATCAGCAGATATTAAAAGTCAGTGTGCACAAGCAATGTTCCCATTCAATGTTAATTTTTCAAGAAAGAAAAACCAGGAACTTTACCACAGGACTTTCTCTGAACTTCTGAAAACCAATGAAGCTCACATGAAAAGTACCTGAATCTCAACAGCAGCTCTACCACAGCTTTTGCACAAGGTGTCTAATCAAGTTTTCCCTCGGTCTCCACAGAAAATCTGAAAAGCACTGCTCTCCACTGCTACAGAGGTTATAGCAAAACTGTCATCAAGAGCACATCTGGCCTACAAAATCACACATCAATGTCTGCATATACATTGCCTCAAAGCAATCTCTGAAGAACTGAGCTGCCACTGAGATATAAAATATAGGACAGATATTCTTAAAAACACCTATTTGCTACCAGTTGTCATCGTGTCCCTAGTTCTGAGAGTCCTGACAGAAATTTTGCTTATTTCCTCATGGACAGGGCTGTCCAGCCCTGGCACAGGCTGCTCAGGGCAGTGGTGGAGTCCCCATTAATGAAGGCACATAACAGACATGTGGATGTGGCAGTTGGGGACATGGTTTAGTGGTGGCCTTGGCAGTGCTGGGTTAATCATGGGACTCCATGATCTTGGAGGTCTTTTCCAACATATTCTGTGATTCTTTATATCTATTACTGCCCTCACTGGTAAACAGACCTTTAAAAAGGAATATATGAGAGCAACATCACAGAAGAGATGGAAGGCTGTTGAAAATAATTCTTTTCTCTATTCAGTATTTACTGTACTATAATTATGCACCAATATCCTAAGGCACAAGGATGTGTTAATATTTTCAATTTGTAGGTCTCTAATAAGTAAGAAACAACACAAGTGAGAAGATCCTTTCATGTTTAACCTAGTAAGCAAAAGTTGAAAGGCAGGAAAGCTGCAGAAGAGTCACATGGCCTTGAGGAACAAGGCAAACATATTCTGCATTAGGGAAAGGAACGAGTCTGTACTCAGTTAAGCTCTCACCACAAAAAAAAAAAAGTTATGTTTGTGAAAAATAACAGTGTCAGTAAACACGATTAATTTTCAAGAAGAAACTTGTGCTTTTTTGTTCCAGCAGACCTGCCCTTCAAATTATTGTTAAATACATTATTCCATACCTGAAATCAAACTCAGTCAAGCTCTTGGGATCTTTTGGGTTTGGTTGTTTTGTGGGACTTTTGCCTTGTTGAAGGCCTTGTCAGGTATCTCCTGATCTGGAAATAAGCATTTGGTCATTTAAAAGTAAATCTTTTGCTTTTCATCATGCAATCTGTGAAAAAAGGAGTTGGTTTTCACCATCAGCTATAAACATTTCAAATTAATTTTTTACTTGGATTTTTGCTTCTTTGTAGTGGTGTTTACTCATTCCATGTGCTTATTTTTATAGAAGAAATACAAGAATACTTGAAAATATGTATGAAGAAGTACAGTATAGGGGGCCTGGAAATTTTGCATACAGAAGGTACCAGAAAAGGGCATTGTCTTCCTTTTTGTATGATATTAAGAACACATACTTCTCCTATATTTAGTAACACTAATCCCTGTAAGGGGATGGTTTTGAGGTTCATTGGCAGTAGTCATTCCATGGATATTTGCTCAGTGAAGTACAATTAACAGTTTCTAGTCAAGGCAGGCAGACTGGAGATGCACCTTAGGAGTCCACAATTCCTGTTTGAGCAGCTGGAATGGAGAGTTCTCCTGCAAAGTCAGCACTGCCTTTGGCATTGCTGTGCCGAGTGCCAGTGATTCCCACCTCACTGCAGCCTGGAGCTGTCTGTCAGCCTGGAGCTGTCTGTCAGTCTGGAGCTGTCTGTCACCCTGGAGCTGTCTGTCAGCCTGGAGCTGTCTGTCAGTCTGGAGCTGTCTGTCAGCCTGGAGCTGTCTGTCAGTCTGGAGCTGTCTGTCAGCCTGGAGCTGTCTGTCAGTCTGGAGCTGTCTGTCAGTCTGGAGCTGTCTGTCAGCCTGGAGCTGTCTGTCAGCCTGGAGCTGTCTGTCAGTCTGGAGCTGTCTGTCAGTCTGGAGCTGTCTGTCAGTCTGGAGCTGTCTGTCAGCCTGGAGCTGTCTGTCAGTCTGGAGCTGTCTGTCAGTCTGGAGCTGTCTGTCAGCCTGGAGCTGTCTGTCAGCCTGGAGCTGTCTGTCAGTCTGGAGCTGTCTGTCAGTCTGGAGCTGTCTGTCAGTCTGGAGCTGTCTGTCAGCCTGGAGCTGTCTGTCAGTCTGGAGCTGTCTGTCAGTCTGGAGCTGTCTGTCAGCCTGGAGCTGTCTGTCAGCCTGGAGCTGTCTGTCAGTCTGGAGCTGTCTGTCAGTCTGGAGCTGTCTGTCAGTCTGGAGCTGTCTGTCAGCCTGGAGCTGTCTGTCAGTCTGGAGCTGTCTGTCAGTCTGGAGCTGTCTGTCAGCCTGGAGCTGTCTGTCAGCCTGGAGCTGTCTGTCAGTCTGGAGCTGTCTGTCAGTCTGGAGCTGTCTGTCAGTCTGGAGCTGTCTGTCACCCTGGAGCTGTCTGTCAGCCTCAGCCCCCATGGGACAGGAGCTTCATCAGCCACTGGCTCTGAGTCCCAGTCCTGAGAGCACAGCTGGGGCCTGAAAGGGACCCTTGGGGACAGGCAGCAAATATTCTAAAACTACATGGACAAGTGGAAATCTTTGCCTCTGGTCAAGGTGGTAGAAGCTCTGGTAAACTTTCCACCTCCAGAAATCACTCCCAGCATACCCCTGCTTCTCCAGGATCCCCTTGGAACAGCACAGGCTGTGGAGCAGAAGGAGAGAAGGCAGATGGCTAAAATGTCTCCTCTATCCTGTCAATCCAAGCCTTACAGTGGCACAACAACACATGGGGCCTAACCAGCTCCTTCTTCTTTTGTTCCAGTCTGTTTGGCCCTGATGAACACACTGTACTATAACTTGATTCCCAGAGCAATCAATAAAAAATGAGCAATTAGGCATCCCACTTCACCCAACCTTATTCCCACCATTGTCCATCTGGTCTCATGCTAAACAATTCATTTAAGAGGGACTCTTACACACAGTCACTCCAGTAACCTTCTTTTTTAGTGTTACCTCCCAACCAACTATAAGAGGCAATTTCTGTCATAGTGTCTCCCTCCTCTGTGCCCATACCTTGCATGTCCTTTACAGCACCTGTTCTGACCACCTGCATTCCTATCTTGCCAATATCGACACATTGAGTTCTCTTAAAGCAAACATTTCAAATGAGACACTGCAGATGGGAGAAACCATGAGGCAGCCAGAGCTCTGCAGGACAGGTTGGATCAATCACTTTGTACTCCCCACTTTGGAGCAGCAGGACCATGACTGTGTCATGCAAGACAGTTGGTCAATACCAGAGCGCTGGAAACAGGATTCTTCCCATTTTGAAAATTAAATCTGGTTCAATATAAATAGAAGAACAATATTTGTAAGAAAGAAATCCTATTTCTACTCCCAGCCATTGCCACTTCTGTATATGATCCTCTAAATCTTTTGAGGAGTTAGGGTTGAGAATTTAAGTCACTTGCAAGGACTTGCACGGCCAAATCCTTATGGAACACCCAAAACACATAGATGGCTTTGAAATGCTCGTGTCTAAGTTGTTTGTTTCTGTAATAAACAAATTTCCATTAAAATGTCATTTTCTTTCCAGTAACTGCATAAACCCCCCCGAAGCGTGTTATGTACCCTCAAGAGGGCAGCATGGTATTTCAAAAATCACCTTACAAAGCGAATAATGCCTTAGCATAAGAGCAGACTCTAATGACAGTATGGAATTAGTGTTGCTGTAAAAATTAATTAGAAAAAAATTAGGCAAGAAAAGAGGTAAGTCTATGGCAGGACCATTTGCTCACCTGCCCATTGCTGCTGTTCACGTAGTACCACAGGGCTCAGAGCAGCAGGTGATGCAGGACTGCAGTTTCCATGTCAGTTCTTGTTTAACCAATGCCTACTATAAGCAGTCTATTCAAAATTGTGGTGGCATTGGGTACAGGGCAAGGAACAGCCAGGCTCTGTGATAATGAAATTTTTGCCTGTGAGTGGTAATAACTCTATTCATGCTTTCAAACAGTACAGAGAAATTTAGGATTAAAGGAACACTGACTGCAAGGTGATCCCATGAGTAACTGAGTATGGTTGACTTTCATTTTGTCCTGCACCATTTTGTCCTTCCATAAAAGTATCATTTCATCATAGAAGACTTTTTCTCCACTCTCCTTATATAAAAATTCCAGTGCAGATCTATTCTTCATCAATTTATATTTTCTGATTCTTATGTCAACATTATCAGTTAGCCCCTACACTGCTTCTGCTTTGTTTAATTAAACACATTTCTGTATTTGATATTATGACAAAATCTTCCAATTCCTTGATCATTTTAGTAACAATTCTCTCTGCCTGTTCCCATGTAAATCTTCTTCCCTGAGCAAAGGTAATAACTACATTCTGTGTGAACAATCCCTGTCACTGTCCTTAATACTTCAAGTCTATTGGAAATTAATCAAGTCACCACCTTTTCAAGCACTGACGAGTTAGGGACGGCAACAGCAGCATGGATTTGGAAGACTTGGAGAAGGAATAAACTTCAGAGTTAGCTGCAGGTACAGGCTCAGATTCTGCCATCACTGTGCAACAGGCCAAGACAAAGAAGATTGTATCTCATATACTTCATTCTATATTGGTGATAATATCCACCCATGCTACTGTATAACTGGTACCACAACTATAAAATTATATAGAAATGGAATACACACCATATATCTTAATTGGATACTTCTCAGCTCCCTAAAATAGTGCAACTGCTGGAATTCCTACAGTGATGCCCAAGGTCAGCTAAGTGCTTTGATACTGGTATATCACTGCTTAACCCATAGCACTCCCTTTATTAGGAGAAATTTCTTTACTCAATTGAATTTTCCAAAACAAAACCTCTCTCATTCCAGAACAATGCTGACTTGAATTATTCCTTAAATTGGTGTGATTAGTTTAATCATAAATCCTGTGTACTAAGGAGAAAATTTTTAACAGCACTTCTATGACTGCTGCTTCCTAAAATCCTTCTCCAGCCCAAATGTAGTACATTGCAAAATAAAAATTAATTACTTCCTGATTTTCTGCAGGTTTTTTTTAAATTTATTTTTTATTTTTGGGTTTGTTTCTGAGCAAGCATTTGACTTGAAACACAAAGAACTACTCCTGTAATTCGACAAGGGCCCAGTGACTGCACAATGGAATAATCTGCAACATTTCTCATACAGTCAGGATCTTATACATGATATCCACCTCAAATGTATCAAATCTTCCCCAGTTATTTTTGCTCAGCGCGGTGTGTTTTGATCCTGCAGGAAATGATCTACGGCTGGACTAAGCCAGCCCTGATGGGGAACATGGAGGGGCATCAAGGCCCTGCAGTGCTGGCTCAGTGGGAGCTGGGTGAGTGCTCAGCCCCTGTCAGAGAGCAGTGCCCTGCTCCTGTGAGCATCCGTGGGAGAGCTGGGTTCGGTGCCCTGTCAGCCAGACTCCTGCTGCCGACAACGTGCTTGTGATTTGCGGGAGATAAGCAGCGCTACGGGGGAGCAGGAGCTGATCCCACTCTCATTGGCCTTATGCTCACATCTAGCAATCAATTTTCCCTCTCCCTGAGAACATGAAACGACACACTGTGAAACAACAAGACATCCACAGTATCTGGCACTGCACAGCATCCTAGACAGAGCATTTCATTCAGCCCTTGGCCTAGGAGCTCAGTGAGGCTAGATACCAATTCCAGCTCTACTGACACCGAGAGAGCTCCTGGAAACAACAGAATTTGGGAAAGGACTCAAGGTGACAGACATTCTATCTGCTGCATGCGATGCAGTTCAGCAGCTCACACAGTCAACATAAAAGGAAACGCAATAGCATTTCTCATGTTCCTTGTTCACCAGACTGTTTGTAGGCTGATTTCATCTCTCAGAATCTATCACTGTCTCTTATCTATCTAAGCAGGAATTTGTCCTGCTCTCCTAAAGTTTATTGGGGGAAGCTGTTTTAAGAATTCTGCATTTAAAACAACAATCCAATTAGATACTTCTTATTTTACAAGCTTTCTACACATTTAATAAGTGATTTGATGAGAAATAAAGCAAAGACAAAAGAGCTTTCAGAATTAATCACCTTAGAGCTGAAAAAAAGATAAAACACACCTGTCTTCAAAAAGGAGCAATATCTTCATGACTGACCTATACAAGTGGGTTCTGCAATTACATAATTTCTAGGAATTTATAAGTAGCACTTCTACATGCCTGGATCACTGATTCATTCTGCTACTGTTCAATGCTCCTGCTTCTTAGAATGTATGGACTATGCAGATGCAACCTACAGCCTTGTTGACATTTAGCTGGCTCCTCTCAGATTCTGGTTCAGAGATCAGTGCCCTTGCAGGGAAGGATGAGTATACCCTCTTCTATGGATTAGTTCTCACAGTTTTATCTAGTTGAGAAAGGAAAAGAGAAAAAGTGGCAGCCTGTGACTGTTGAGAATAAATCCCTACCTCGGACCTGCAACACTAAAACAGTTCTGATACAGCTCCACGGAACTGGGGAAACTTCAGCTGGAAAAATCCCTTTTTTTCTGTCTTATCTCTGTATTTCATTGTTCCAGGTATGCAGCACTATGCAGTTACATAAAGGAGGTACAAATTATGCCATTTGCACACATGCAGTTACATTATGGTAACGAAAACCCACGAGGGTGGAATTACCCAGTAGCAGGTACTGTCATCATTCATCCTGTGGAGAAGCTGCACACTGTGAGCTTAGTCCTGCTACCTTTCACTCCCCAAACTCCTCCTGAGTCAAATTCAGCATGTAACATTTTTTGTTTTGACACCTGTCAGACAGCAAAGCTTAAAATTGTATCCTCGGCAGAAAGACAAGGCTCTAGTTAGGTTTCCCTCCATGCCCAAGACACGTGCTGGACCAAGGTTACTGTTTCCTCAGGCTGGAGACACATTCAGCCTTCCCAGCTGCAGAATATAAAGTACCTTCTCAGCATGTGCCCTTTCAAACCTGCATTGGAAGTACAGCAAAGCCAAATCAGCCCCTTGTTTTCATGCTTCATTCCAAGTGCCTGGAGTCTTCACCCACCTGCACCCTCCTACTCCCAACCCCAAGCTCTACATGACTGGACTGTTGCCTTTGCTGGCACTTAGCAGGTTTTACACTGCATTATTTATTACCTTGAGAAAAATCAAAGGATCTTCACTGAAAACACTAAGTAAGGCAGCAACAACAAAAGCTTTCTACACTGAAAGCAGTTATTCAGTGACTTCCTTTATATATATATGTTCTGAGAGCTCAGCTAAGTAATTTATTGGTGTCTACTGACTTCTGTTAATGTCTTCTTGGTATTATCGTTGGATAAAATTAACTCAAACAGAAGGCTTATATATGATGAACAAGATCTTTAGCTGAAGTGTGAAAGAGATTAATAAACAGTTTTTGCACTGTCTTCCAAATACAGAAAGGAACATATCAGCCCAAAACACTCCACTTGTGAGAGCACATTGGAAAAGAAGATGATGAAAGGTAGGCTCTGAAAGAAAGATCATAGGGCAAAATAATACATATAAACAAAAATTCTGTAGGAGTCCTGTTTCTTAACATGTGTTAAGATTTCTATCATCGTTGATGTTAATAATTGACATGAAGTACAGTGGGAGTTAGATAACAGCAGGAACATTCAGGCCAGGACTCATTTCATTTTCCAGTGGTGTGAGGCACTGGGTAATGGGGAAATGCCCAACTATTTCAGAGATGATCTTGCTTCACTGCATTACACCTCAAGCAATTTTATTCTGTCTAGAAAGAGATTTTTGCTTGTGCTGTACAACAGGAGGTGTTCTTCAGAGAAGTAAAAAGAACAGGAAGTTAATTTTGTGTTCATGAAAGTGAGGAATTAATAGCAAAGCCTTAAGTCAGATATAAGCTGCGTGGGTATTGTGCAAGCCTCATCACACAGCACTGCCATCTCACCCCAATTTATGATCTGGAACACAGCAACTTTTACAGCTTTTAGCTGGAACTGCCAGTTGGACCAAAGCATACAATGATTTTATAAATAAAAGGGAAAGACGTAAAAGCTCCAAATTTCTTTTGCTCTTGCACCTAGCTCAGTTATAAGCTGGACACATTCTGGTGACACACTGCATGCCCAGACTCTGCAGATCACACAGCTGCTATTGAGTTCAGGGTTTAAATACAGGCACTCCAAATTCCCTGAACTCAGAATGTATGTGGAAGCCAAGATGAGCTTTCCAGCACAAGCAAGTACAAATAAATAAGTAGGATCAACCTGAGCATGGGCATGAGCTGCGTGGTCACATGGGCAGGCCACATTTTAATTTCACCATCATATCTGATAGGGGTAACATTTTTAATGGCCTCACAGAGCGCCAGAAAATCTCAGCCCATGAGACAAGTGTCCTCTGTGTACAGCTTGCCAGCCCCCAGAATTCACCACAGAGAGGGAAATCAGGCTTTTTCTTATCTTTACATTGTCAGAGTCCCTGCTTTCTAGTTCATACCACCAAAAGCCAGCTCAAACCAGAGGTGAATCTAGCTCATGATACAACAAACGGCGATCACTGTTATTTGTCCTGTATGTCCTTATCTCATAGTTTGCAATTAATCACCACCCTGGAAATCAAACACTAAGGTATTTGTACATTCTCTTTTAAAATATATTTCAATTTCCTTTTACTTGAACTGCCCTGTCCTTTGCCACACCTGCTCAGTGCATCCATCTGCACAGCACACACTGGATATACTTGAGGAGTCTGATAACTCACACTAGACAGGGAACATAATCACCACAGAAAGAATATAAGACTGAAAAGTGTGATGCACACAGAGGATGTGTGTTATTAGAAAATAACCACATTTGCATGGTGAAGATAGTTACAGAACTTTGTGACTGAAGCCCAGGTTCTGTTCTCAGAAACATAAAGCTCTCTTCAGTGTGTGACCACGTCAGCCACATGAGCACCAAGTCTGTACTAAACACCAAAATCCTGTACAGGAAAACTGTAAATCTAATTCCATCTATTTGGTATATAAAAACATTTTTTTTATGCATGTTAGTTTAGCCTTTGTGAAATCTAAGCTTATTCTATTCTAAGCTGTTGAAATCTAGTTTATTCTCTTCTGTCTGGAGGGATTTTGTACTTTGCAGAGAAGACAATTGGGAGAGGCTGATTTTATGGGAACAGCAGGGCACATGAATTGGTCTCCTATCTAACATTTATAGGGAAGGTTTCCTTGGTTTCAGCATAGCTCACAGGTACAGTTGAAGGTACAGCTTCTTTCTCTGTACTGTCATTAAGCTTAGAGTACTTGGGTTTAGAACAAGTATCTTAGATTCCCCTAGATTCCCTTAGATTCCCTTAGATTCCAAGGCCATCCTTGTCCTAATCCTGTAACCTGTAGGCATGGCTGCCTTACCCCCCTCAGATCGTGATGGGTTTGTATCCACTAGTTTTAACCCTGAAGCATTTTTGCCACTCTGTGAGGTATTTTCACAACGAATGAATAATTTTGCAAATATTCAAACAGTTGGCTCTGAAGATTGCTAGGCTTCAATGTGTCTGAAGGACAGCCACATTATTGCTTGGAATAGTCTCTGCTCATTTGTTTAAAAGAACTTAATTTCTACATAAAAAATTTTAAAAAGCCTTGAACAACTGGAAATGATGAAAGCAATACTTCAGTCATTGCACATCCTGAGGCTGATTCAGTGAAGTTCTTGTCACAGATCAAAGTCATGTCCAGTCTGAGGTCTCTTTGTGTGATCACTCAAACGAAAAAAAGGCTAAAAATAAAGTTACCTATTGTATTTCAGTCTTCTTGTGAGAAAGCTAAAAAAGCACAGCCTTTTTTTTATGCATTACTTGTATTAATGTGGTGTGAACCACCACTACTGTGAACCAGCAGCTGACTGAGCTCTGAGTCTGCTGAACCTGTGCTATGAAGGAGGGAAAATGAACTAAGTAATACTTTATTCAAAGTTTTACTGGCAGTTTGTCTGTTCTGATGATTTAACTGTTATTTACACTGAAACCAACATGCAAGAAGATTGCAGCCTATGACTCCCAAGGGAGCAGCTATGGAATTTTTGCATTCTGCACAATGTTATGGGTTGGCAACCTCTCCTGTATGCTACACAGATCACTTCAATCCCCTGTGTTTATCCTATAAACAAGAAAGTGCTCTACAGTGCTGTGCTAAAGAAAACAGCTGAAATCTAAAGCAGCTCAGTCCTGTTTAAGCTGTCCCCAGACACACTCCCTACCACGCTGGTTTGTTTTCCATTGATTTGTTAATGAAAGCTGGCAGCAAATGCCACACTTCTACTGAGAACATTAATCATTGAAAGAAAACAGTATTTCTTCAGCTTTGGCAATTCCTATACTACACATAAATAAGGCCTCCTGCTTTCCTGTTAACCCTGTACACAGTGTAGGATCCCCTAAATCATTCGGTTTCTTTGCAGTGGTGTATTTCTGCTCAAAGACTGGATACCTGGTGTGGAGTTATTCAAGATCTGAAAACATCCATCTGCTCCCGATTCAGAATTCAGCTTGTGGCAAGAAGCACAAACACTGCGTGCCTTGTGCTTGGATGCTTTCAAGAAATAAGAATGCAATCCTGGTGCAGATGCTCACTTTCACAGAACAGGGTAAGAGCAACAACAGCTTAACATGACTGATTTCTGCCACTCACAGCCACCCTCCAGCACTCACAGCAGTGTGTGCTGAGTGCCTGTAAGGCACCAGGGAATTCCTCGTGCCACATGTGCCCTTCACAGGCTCTAGCACAGCCACGTGTTCATCTGGTTATAGGGTAACATGAAAAAGGTCTAAGAGCAGAGCCTATGAGAGATCTAATTAGCCCTTAAACAGGCCTTTCTTCTCCTCACTCCTAATTTATAGGTTTTGTTACTAATGGTTCTCTTGGGGTAACTTGCTCTCTTGAGAACAAGCTGCGCTGCACATGCTGCTCTGATAGAAACTGCTTACAGCTCAATTCTGGACCTGAAAGCTCCAAAAATTCAGTTTCATTGCCCTACTAATTTGTGCCATGCAGCACATGGCACTCTGCTTGTGGGCACCTCTCCAGAAAGTAGGATGGCACTATTTCTGTGGGGCAATGGCTCTTAAACCAGTATTAACAAATCATGTATTCTCTTCAGCAAAGCTGCATTATTGCAGATGATAATCACAACACTTATATTGTCGTATCCCCATATTCAAGGCTTTGACCAGGTTTCCAAGAATGAAGAGTAAATCAGAGAAATGTGGTTCATGCACCTGGGGAGGCAGCAATCCAAGACCTAGGGAGTAATCAAGTATAGGCCATTTAAAAAACATAGCACTGATCAAATAACCCACCATTCATATATAGTTACTTCATCTCCTGTGATGGAAAAGATCCCTGAGGTCAATTAAATGCAGCGGAGACATCAATGATGAATGTAATCCTCCTTTTGTTTGTGTTATTTACACACCAGCTTACACAGAAGGATGTACCTGCCTGATGACCAAATCAATTGCTCTGCAGAATTATGGAAAACTATTTTTAAGAGTTGACCATAACAAGAGAGGAGAAAAGTATTCCTTGGTGGGGGCTTGCACATACTAGTCTACAAACAAAAAATTACCACCAAACCTTCTGTAATACAGAATATTTTAGTATATTGAATTGGGTATAACTTTTTTTTGGCCCTCTAAACTTACCTTTCAAATTGCTTTCTTAAATCAGTCCTAGGAGAAATCATTTGATTGCACATATCTTCATTAGTCTCTGGAATGAATTCAATGCAAATTACAAATATAACAGGTAAATTAGTTTTACTCTAGTCTACTTGGGAGCAGTTTCATTCACACTTATTCACACGTTGGTCTTCGCCCACATGGGTACACCAGCAGAGAATATCCTGGGCTGAAAAAGGGCAGTGGGCTGTCCTGGAACAGCACAGAACACAACAGTGCCAGCAGCTGCATTGCAGTTCCTACAGCACCTGCAGTAGGCACAAATTTCTGTTTCTCGGTTTAGATACCTTAGCAATAGAGTTCTTGATAGACAGAAAATGCAGGGCTTGTTAATTATGCCTGCTTGGTCCATATGTCTCCAGTAGATACTGCATTCTTCAGCCTGAAACTGGTGTTCCCTGGTAGGAACTAGCCTAATCCAGCTTGGTGTTTCCCCGAATTTGTGTGCAATCTCCAAGTTCACTATTCTTCAAGTTATCTTTTAGTTTTCCTCTGTCCTGCAGGTTCACCCTAAAGGTGTAAGTTTATTGTGAACTGTATTTATAACATGAAAGACAGTGAGAGCTGCAGCTCTTAGAATAATAATTATTTTATTTCTTCTTTTGACATAAGTGTTTTACGATTTTTATGACTGTAAGGAAAATATCACAGATGAATATTGTCAGAATACTGATTCTCTTTCTTTTTAGTTCCTATCACCTCTAGCACAAGAAATGTTAGAAGAAGAAATAGTTAGAAGTGACTAGAAAGCAATACCTTAATAATTTTTAAACTAATTTTGCCTCATTTCCCACAGAAACCAACCTGGTTTACTGTACTAAAGAAATTCCTTTCAATCAGATCACCAAAAAATCTGTTATTATTTGCCTAAACTGTTAGCTAAAAAGCTCAACTATACTAGTGGAAAAGGATTAAGAATAACATTTTTTGAAGCAATAACTTATTTTTCTCACCTGAAGAGATACAAACTGTTGACAGAGAAGAAACAGCAAACTACAAAGGAATAAGATGGACTGGAAAAAGGAAAATAAGATGATCTGTGACATATTTAATGACCTACCATGACGCATGTTTGTGAGCCTGTAAGCACAGAAGATACATTTTACACACAGGGCACAAATAAATCCATTCTAGCCAACAGAATTTATCCTTAGTCTTTTCTTGTGTAATACCACTCTTTGATGTTGCTTCAGCAGTAACACCCAACTTCTGAATGACAGTTAAAAGCAGTAGTGCCTTAAACCTTCCATACCATAACCCCAAGACATCCAGTTGAAAGACCACTCAATTTGCAATTAGAATATAGATCAGAATTATTTTTTACACATAGCACGACACCAAAGGACTGAATTTGCTGCCATTTACACTCACAGAAACAGTCCCACTTTTCCTGAACCTTTCCCTAAACATGGATGCTGGCACAGATTTCAGAGTCTGCCTGTGTACAGATGGAGTAAGAATAATGAGTCAGCCTTTCTGCTTTAACTAAAAAAGAAACAAGCTTGCAAAACCAGGGATTTTTAGTGTATCAGACAAGGTTATCCAAATAAAAGACAATAGCTGTGTGAAACCGCTAAAGCAAATTACACCTAAATAACCACTTAGAGAGGTGCGATCTGTTCTTTGCCAGTTACTCATTAACCAATTTTCATTAATCATAAAAAATGTTTTTACATGATTCTTGATTCTATAACCACAATCTCGCAATCAGTGTTCTGCTCAGGTGGCCTTGGTCCAGCTACTATCCCTTCTTTCCTTGCTAAGATATTTTACAATAGCAACTGATGAGTTGGAGGATCCAGGCTTACATTGCAGATGAAAGAAATCTCTTGCAGATTCATCTTGATGTTTCTGGAGTTTTTTAATCTTGAATTTTATAATTCGATACAAGAAAATTTTTCATTTATCAACTAAGAAATCAAAAAATCTTTTATATACTTTTCAGCAGAATATTTCAGCAGTTCATTATGTGTGGGAATGTATTTTATAATGCTCTCTGTAATAAATTTAAAATGAAAACAAATGTAAAACCAATTAAATATATTTCATTTGTTGCAAGGACTGACAAACAAAGCTGAGCAAAACAAAAAATCAAATTCTATATAAAGCTGTTTCCCTGCTTTTCAGACTTAATTCAAAGTCCTTTACATCATACCCAGAACAAATAGAAAAAATATTAATACTAAAAATGCAGGAATCAAAACTCATTCAATCTCAATCCTGTGACTGCAGTACCATTGAACCTGTAGCCAGCATTCCAGCTCTGTTCTAGGTTTCATTCCTTGCAGTCACATGATATTATTCAGAGTAGAACTTGACTCATCAGTATAATTGGCTTTTATCTATCACTAATCACCTTGCATTAATGCTTTTAATTAAGTTACAGTCATGTGGTGATTAAAATAACACAGTGATGCACAACTTTCCCTAGGGCTATCAAGGCAACTGCACTACCAGCCCAAATGCATTCCTCAAATCCAACACCTGAAGTGTAAAAGACATCATCTTTTCCCCCAAACACTCCTCTTTGTCAAAAGCAGGAATGCCAGAAGCTCAGCCTCAAAGTTGCTTAAATATCTTTTCTTCTGTGAGTAGAGCTTTCTGCCTGCTGCTCTTAACCTTGCAGACAGGCACGGAGAAGACGATGCTTATCTGACAGGCAGGAGGTCTGGCAAGCTGCTTTCAGCCTCAAAAACAAACAGCCCTCTGTGGATTGGCCAGCAGGACACTGTGGAGCATAAAGTTGGTTTGGGTCCTCCCCATGTCCCAGTGTATCAAGGTTTAAGCTTCATTGACTCCAGTATAGTGGCTTTAATCAAGATTTTTCATGCCTCAGAGAGCAGTACAGCTGCTAAATTTTCTTTAATATGGGTTTTATAGCCGGGGAAGCTGAACAGGAATTAGCTGAAAAGAGATGACTTACTTCTGGCCTTATTAAGCAGCAATTTATTAAAACTCAGGCTGCAACATTGTTTTGTTCTTACATGAAAGAGGAATGTTGGTTGAATTGATTTAGTCAAGTCATTGATTCCGTTCCTGTAATTTCCTGCATTTTCTCTTGCAGCATCCTTTCAACTCAGGAAGCCAAATGCACTGCTCTAAGTCTCAGGAGAAAGTCCTACATTTCCAATTTGTCATCAGGTCAAGCAGATACAGCCATCTTCCCAGGATTGAAGGGCAATATGGTCTTTCTAAAGCTCGCCTTTAGATTTCACAGGTTTTTTACTTGAATGAAATTAATTTCCTATTACCTTATTGATAACAGAGTATCCTGTTGAAGATAGCACTGGTATAAAGTAGATCTTGAAAAATGGACACAGCCTGGAATTCCAGTGAAGTGGCACTGAATATTCTTCAATGGACTATATTTTACCTTTGCAGACCAGTTTTATTGTAGTAGATTAAAAAAACCAACTCTTATTAAAGATACATTTATCCTTTTTTAAGTGGCACATGTCTGACCTTACCATAATTGTCACAGGAATAGTCCCATAGTAAACTCAGCATTGAGGTAACACTGAGCACATGGGGCAATATTTTAACTCTCATGGGATGGCTCCATGGGCACCTGCTCAAGCAAATAAACCCTGTTATTCCTCCCACTAGCCAGGACAATGAGAAGCCCCTACTGAGGCAGAACACAGAAAGTAATATTTTTCCACATGGGGAAGTTTTCCTGCTGTGATGGATGGGCCATGGGCCAAGGTTATGCAGGGGAGGCACATCCACGTGTTAAATCTTGAGGCACCTGACTCCTGATGGAGGAGGACCGCCAAGCATTTCTCTTGTTAGCTTAAAGTTGCTTGATGTTCTCAGCTTTGACCCTTGGGATTAGGACCCTGCCAGAGGTACACTGCAGAACAGCAGCAGTGTATTATCCCCTTCTTACCTTTCCCTTTCTCCTTTTCCCACAAAGATGGGTCAGGGATCAGGCTAAACAGATTATTTCCAGCTGGCACCCAGAGCAAGGTAACAAATCTAACTATTGTACAGCAAATGTGTGCTTTGAAGACTCACTAGTCTGGAACTGTGTAACTACGAAGAGGAGTTAGAATGTGTGGAATATATATAACCTACATTCACACCTACCTCCTGTCTCAAATCTGAAAGGCTGCTGCTCATTTCCTCTCCACTGACCTCACAGGAGGAGAAGGGATCCCATGAAATGCATGGAAGTGCAAGATGATGTGCCATTCAGCACAATCTCAGCACCAGGACCTGGAAGTTAATCACATCTCCTTTTTTCTATGGCATGGTATCTCCCCGTGTACCATAGTTGGTCTTACTATTTTCTTAGCAATTTCCTCAGAGCTTCCATTCAGGCCACAAAGTAAAAAATCTCACAAAATCTGCCTATAATGAAAGTATATAAATCTTTCATTTGCAAACTGCTCATTAAGACTATTCCCACTGTTAGCAGAATCCACTGTTGGTGAATACTAGGTCAAAAAGCTAATTCCCTTCCAGTCCTTTTACTGTCTCCTTAATGATTACTGAGAGTCTGGAAATGAGAGCAAAAAGTATTTAATTCTTTATTCAACATGAAATTGTCTTGATTTATATTCTTGAAAAATTAATAAAATGCCTCTGAGACAGTCTATCTTTGCTGCCAGGCTTGCACAATGTATCTGCTTTATCTGCTGACCTGTGCAGAAATGTAATAGAGAATTATACTTTTCCTTTCAGTGCTGCATTTACTGTAAATTTCCATTCTTCCAGGAAGGTTTTGACAGACATATTTAGCATCTCAGATCTGACTTCAACAGGGGAACTTAGCTATTATTTGTTCCACTAATACTTTTGAATAAAGACCTAATAGTTGAACTTGGGGCCAGGACTGAAGACACAGACAGGACCTTTGTAAGAGGCTGGAAAAACCAACCCCTCCTGATCTCACAATAAAGGCACCACCCAGATGTTCCTTCTCTACCAGGGTTTCTCTTTCCACAAATCACAGCACCATCCCATGGAGGCAACAGGACTTATGTTCCTATACAGAGCTTAGTTGGGTGTTGTCAGATTTACCCAATTCTGCCTAAAAAACAGCATCCCAATCATCCTGTACTTTGTTACATGCCACATATATTTGATTAAAACTAGTCCAAAACCTTGGTTATTCTTGGTGATGATGGCACAGATTTCACCACCAGTCACAGGCTAAACGTCATCATTAATAGGGTCTTTTACAAGGGTGTCAGGGAGGGAAAAAGTAGAATGTGCTATTTTCAGGCTTTAAAGCTTTATGCATATTTTCTTAACAAACCACTCATTTATTGTCCTACTTTATCCTGTTTCCTTATGATCTTACTTCTCTCTCCTGTGAAACTCTAATCTGTCCTACCAAAGAGGAAACATTGTCAAAACATGTATATCCACACAGTTTAGGAAGGAGATTTACATCCAAGGTGATATGAACAAAACTGCGGAAAGTCACCATGTTTCTAATGTTAAAAACATTAAGAAGTATTGAATGTGTACTCTGGGCAACTGGAGACTTTCAAATAACCACTGAAGAAGTTAATCAGCAGCCAGAACAAAACAGCTTCTAGAAGGCAGTGACAGTGAAAAGGAAGTCAAGCACAATTGCTGCACCACCTTTTATCCTCTTTCCTTTATAAAGCCTTAGCCCTTAAAGCTGGAAATGCTATTTACTACTCCATCATGACATGGCTGCATTGCTGAATTACAATTTCCATGCACAAAAAATGCTAAACAGAGCCAAAATAAAAGAACAACTGGAAAGCAGTTAACGAGCAATAAACTTCTCCTACTTTACTACAAAGCTCTTGGAAAGCTGTCCTTCCTCTTGCCCACAAATCCAGATGCACACATAAGCACAGTGCACACACAAGTTTAGTCTGTTTGAGTGTTTGCAGATCAGTTCAATACTACACAATCTTGATCAGTAATATGATGAAATGTCTTTGCAGGCTTGCCTGTGACACATTTCAGAAGCAGCTGAAATAGGGTTCTGGTTGTCAACAGGCTTATCTTTTGTCTTTTACCTCTGAATAGCACAGCAGAGAGTCTATTACCTGCATTTTTCACAGTTGGGTCTTTCAAGTGCAATTTTGGGCAGCAAAGACACAAAGCAAATTCTTCTGTCTTTTTCATTCCTCTAAAATAAACCCACTTTCTCCTTGGAGCTTATCTGAAAGCTTGAAATTGAACTAATGCATATCTCAGGAGAAAACACAAACTGTACAATAAAATGCATGTACAAAAGGCTCTGAGCATCCTCACCCCAATGCATAATTCAAAGAAGCTGAAATAAAAAAACGTTTAAACTCTTCCTCACATACCTGCACTAATAAATATCAACAGACCATGCAACTTTGCTTCAGGTGCACCATCAGACGAACAGTGTTTCTCTTCCTGTGTGAAGAATGGACTTCAGAGAAGGCCCCTTGGCCAGCCCCGCTCTGAGCCAGCAGTGTGTCAGGAAGGTTTCACAACATGTAGTGATCTCTAAAGAGAAAACACCAACAAAATATTTAATGTTTGCAATGCCTCATAAAACTTCATTTCACAATTTGCATTCAATTTCTGTCAGCAGTTTGCAGCATTTTCATCATCTTACAGCCTGGGCAAACCCTGCAATTCCTGCTCCACTTGACTGAGAAACAGAGAGTGTGAAGTGGAAGGCAACTTCTTTAAAGAGCACAGCAAATCCATAAATACCCCTGAACCTGAATGCAACAAAAAGCCGAACTACAAAATGTCTTTTTCCATATTTCAGAAATATTAGATTGGGCACAAATAATATCATTTATGATATATATGTTTTCATTTCCAAGACTTCCGCAGATATTGCATGCAAATGTTCAACTGCACCAAATCAAAAGAGCAAACACTGGACAATTTAATCAGTTAATTGATTTTAAAAGGTGTGAGGCAGTTTGTAGCTTCCTTTGCCCTATTGTTTCTTCTGTCTAAAGTAAGACACAGCTCTGACTCTATTAGTCATTATGCTGTAAATCAGAGAAAGAAGAAATTGAAAAGAACAGCATGAGAAGCAAAAATTATCAAGGTTGACAAGAATGTTAAATGAATTTTCTCCCAACATTTTGCTGAAGATTATTTCAGCAATAAGAATGAAAAAATTCTAGACATTTTGTTCTTTAAGTGAAATGTTACCCTTCCATTATTCTAAAAACAATTCAAACAGAAAGGAAAGAAGAGTTGCCAAAAGTTCTTAATTAACAAACACCCCTACTGAGGACAAAAAACCTACACATCCAACCTCTTGACATTTATTATCATAGCTCCTGTCAAGACAAGAACAAATTGTTCAGCTACATTGCAGAAGTTTTTTAATAAAGAATCCATAAAATTTAATTCATGGAATAAACCTCTTGGCAACTGCTTTCTAGTTAAGTAAAACTGGTTTATTTCCAGATCACTGATCTTGTTTTGTAGGTAATTACACTTTAAAATTATACTTTTTCTCAGTATTACTTTGAAATATCTCTTTTTTAATACATAAGTACATAAAAACAGGCTTCTCTGTTCTGAGATAATTTTTCATCAATATATAATTATTCTAGTTGCTCTCAATTAAAAGGGCCCATATTCTGGAGTTTCATGCCAACTTTCACTGTGGCTATGATTCCTCTGAGTCTTTTGTTAACATCTACAGCAAAACAGATAATCAGATTTTTCCTTTTGAGGTTATATTTTGAACAAGAATTCCTCCTTATCCTAAACTGCTGAGAAAAGAAATAAAAAGTAAAATGTTAAGAGGAAAATATGTTCTCTCCTTGTTGTTTACCTAGAAACTAAAATTGATAGAAAATAAAAACACTCTACCCCATGCAAAAATATCCCGCTAGTGCCCAAGGATATTAAAACTCCAGATATAAAATGGGTCTCCAGTGCAAAAGAGCTTTGGCATTTGTGTGGGGCCACGGAAGGGCTCCTGGCCTTTCTGGCTGAGAGACCAACCCCTCTTGTGACTCTTCATCTTCACTGGAGATCACTGCTCCTACCCCCTAGGACAAATATTTAAAGAGACAAAAAACTAGTTTGTGAACTTTAAAGTTGGGTTAATTACTGAATAAATATATGACTAGAGAAGATAGAGGTGTATTTGTCTTATTTGACTAAAAATTCAAACCAATCTCCAGTCATGAGTGGAGGTAGCTGGTATTTCCGGACACACTGGAAACCTGTAGGACGTAAGATGTGACTTGAAATCTTATCTCATTTCCATTGACATGCAGGGATGTCTACTGGCTTTAACAAGAGTAGGGAAGGCTCCTAAAAGTCTCTCTTTTAAAACATCAGTGCTCAGCCCACGTCTCCCAGGCTCAATATTGCCCCATTACAACACTGTTTCAACAGCCCATGGAGCTTTAGTGACAAGACCAGGCAAGAAAAGCCACTGTTATCAAGGAAAAAATCATCCAGCCCACTTCCTTCTATGGCCTTTCAGTCCAAGGTAAAAAAAAAAAAAAAAAAAAATTTAAAAAATGATGCAGTATAGGCAAGACAAAGAATTCAGCTCTTCTCATTCCTAGGATAAGGCAAGTCATCTTTTTAAGGTGAATATGAATGGGTAGATTAGTTCAGAAGAAGCCACAAAGAAATCTAGAAATACTTTATTCAAACAAAGGTGCTAATTATCTTGCCACAATCCCAGTTGTCAGGGACAAAGATGCAGCACCAGAAGGTTTCTGCTTCCCAAAAGTTAGTGTATACCTACAGAAATAGGAGCATAACTGCAGAATGTGTGGGTTTTAGCCAGAATTAATCTACAGCACTAAATTCAAAGAAGTTATAATTTCAAATGTGTTTTTTCATTAGACTTGAGTATTTCCTAACATTAAGAGCTTCAGCAAGATTCAGTTTCTTTTTTCCAGCTCTCCAGTGTCATTTGTGAATGACACTAACCTCATAATTATCCCTTATTGTTTTTGACCCTTTTCATTATCTCTTCTCTGCTTCTTTAGAAATTTCGTTTTAAAATTACTAATCTCACCGAAAGCCTTGATGTTGCACTGTGTTCTCCTATCCCAAATCTTTACTTTAGCACTCCAGTTTTCTCTCTAATGAAGATTTCAATCACTGTTTGCTTTACTGTCAACCACCTTGCCTGGCTGTGAGCATAATGAACTCCCTTAACCTCAGAGGAAGCCACTGCAAAGCTGTCAGGGTTAATGGGCTATGGGCCGGTGATTTCCCTGCACGCTCTCCCAAAGGCAGCAGCAGAGTCCTGCAGCAGCCTGACCTCCACAGCCTGCCAGGGAGTGCGAGGGCAGCGGGAGGCATGGCCGAGGGAGCCGGGCACGCTCCTGTGTTTTCAGTAAACACTGCCTGGAAAATGGGCCTGCTTTATAGCCCCGATTAGAGACTAAGATAGATAGATAGACAGATAGCAGCTGCCTGTGATGGAGGAGCCCTCTGAGGAACTGCAGGGCTGCCTGGGGAAGAGCGTGCCAGGGAATCAGGCAGCAGTTAGTGCAGAGCCAGGTAAAGCAACGCTGGTCTTGCAGCGGTAGCTGAAGGTTGTACTCCGGGTAGAGAATTAAAACACTGATGTTCTCTGCTGCCATGGAAGCTGTGCAGCTGCTCAGTCCCTGCACAAACCTTCCTGCCTGCTTTCCCACAGCTGATCCTGCATCTGAACCTCATTTGCTGGAGCTCCGGCTCCTGTTCTAGAAATGTTTTTGTCAGGGCATACACGTTATGGTAAGTGCAGCTCATCTAGGGGAGTCCAGAGCACCACAGGCACTGTCAGGGGTGGTTCTGAAAGCAGGACTGGCTGTTTGCTCTGCAGCTACATTGCTGAGGAGTTGAGCTAGCTAGCCCAAATCCAGCTGAGAAAACCTGCACAAACTGCAGGATGTAACTCCTCCTGTCTCCACTACGAAAACAGCCCGAACCAAACTGATTTGTCTCCAGAGAAGAGCAATATGAAACACATTCGCACTACCAAGTTCACCACTAAATCATGTCCCTAAGTGCCACATCTATGTGTCTTTTAAGTCTCTTTTAGAACTACTGAAGGAGGCTGTATTTTCGCTAAGGAAATAAAGCTTTCTGGATGGAATTTGCCATATTTAATCAGCCAGGTAACCAGTAAGTTTATACATTACAGTTAAGCATTCATTATGTTTTGTGCAGGAAAGAAACATGAATGCGAAGATTCTTTGGCTTGGTTTGAAAATAAAGTTTTGGAAAATATGCAGAAGTAGCTAAGCAAATATAATTACTATGTATGGAGCAGAAAAAACAATAATTTCCAGGATACCTAGGCACATACGGGTATAGAGAGTCACAGGGGATTATGACTTTCTTCTTTCTGAATTCATAAAGGTGACATTTTATGGCAAAGAAAGCTCTGTTCATAGATTGATTTTGAAGGAAATAGCCTTGAGGTTGCTCTAATCCTGCCAGGAAGATTCAGTACAATAAGTCTCAGATCCACACCACTGGATAGGAGAGCAGCTAAGACAGGGTCAGGCCCTCAGCGACTCTAACAGGCTGCAGTGCTCTACGTGCAGGTCTGATGGCTGGGTTACACTCTGTGTGAGAGAGGGACAGCTAACAGCCCATCAACATCTCATTTCTCCATACTGCTGGTTTCCCAGGAAGCTTCTTACCATTTCTTATATGAAATGCTGGAGTGAATCTGTATCTCTGGTTCATTTTCCTTAATACTCCTAGTTAACTGAAATATTAATTATATAAAGTGCCACCCTCTTATTATTTAAAGCCTAAATTAACATAATTACCATAATTAAGACAAATGCTTTTTCAGTCTATTACGTCTTAGCTTTTCCTGAAGGCAGATTCATTATCTTCAAGCCAGCTTTTATCTAGCAGTGAAAGCACTATTGAAATTGGTACCATTAATGTTCATCAAGACATGCACATTACCACTTACCTTGATATTACTGATTTCTACCCTGATTGTCTAGGTGAACAATTTTGTGGCTCATTAGAAAGACCAAGTATTAATTGAGGGGAAAAAAAAAAAGTTGAAATAGAAAAGGCTGTACTAGCAAAATCAAAAGAACAGTACAGAAATCTTTAACACAGATTGAAAATGTGTTAAACCAGTGGTCAAAGCCATGATGTCAAATGCTTCCAGTTTGGAATTTACTTATACTACAGAAAAGAGGAACAGAAGAGCTCATAGACCTTTTTAACTAGCTAAGTAGGATACTATTGGGAGATTTGCAGCACAAGCTTCCTCACAGACTGTATTCAAGCCCACCCTGAGATGCACCAGGGCCTTGCCTTGATGCCAGTAGACACGGAGATGTCTGGATTATGTCTCTCAGCTTCCATGATAAACAGAATTGATTCAAAGGGTGAAGTTCTGATGGGCAGCCCTCCAAAGCAGAATAACTATGAAGACACATTGCAGATCACTAATGGAGCTGTAGCACAAAGCCTCTGCACCCATAGCCAATGACTGAGGTTACTCTCCAGTACCCAGCTACCTGGAACACCCCTTCAGCTTTCAGGACACAATCTGACAGCTTCAGAAAAAAAAAAAAAATCCAGTTTAACTCTTCCTTTTGGTTGATAACTCATATTACAGTGTGCACTCATCAAAGGAGTGCTGTTTTATTTAAATATAATGTCTCAGTTACAGTAGCAGCAATATAAACTTTACTGAATGTTTTATTGTTACATAGCATTCCTTGCAATAAAGGCACCTCAGTCACTCTGAATGCTCCTGGAAAGGATTGCTCTCTTGTAAGGTCAGACTGGCAATAAGCATATCTCAGTATGCTGCTCCCCTTAGTAGAAGGAAGTCCTTTTTATGTTCCATTACATGTTTTCTTCTTTATAGAAAGCCTAAGGAAGTGCTCAGAGGCCTGGGCAATGCAATGAAGAAAGGAAAGCAGGAGGGTGGAACACACTAGAGGGACAAGGGTGGAGTTGCAGCATTCCCACCGTCCTCACACACCTCCAGGACTTTCAGGTTCCCAGACCACAAGTTCTCTCTGAACAATTCACTGTGCTTGCCACCACTAAACCTTTTCCAGGAAACCTGAGCCCTGGCAATCAGATACTCAGAGAGGATCACCTCTGGCACCAAAATCAGTGTTCAAAGAGTTTCACCACCATGCTAAAATTCAGGGTCTTCATCCAGTGCATTTTGCTGCAAGCTGAAAACCCAAGCTCCACCAGGACTGGCTGCCCACAGTCACAGTGGCTGCCCACTGTCAAATCTGCCCTTACAAATTAGCTCTTATCACAAGTCAGACCACAAGCAGAAAGTTCAAGTGGGGTCTTTGTGACCTGGATATCTGCTTTCCATTTTTAGGAGCAAAACCCATTAAAATATTCTGCCCTTATTTTCTTTTCCTGTTTGGTGAGTTTGTGGTATGCCAGGAATGCCAGCTGTTCATTTAATACCACTCATTACTGTATAGAGACCATATTTCTTTCACTACCTCATTATTGAAAAACTGGCAAGCTAAGGGTAGTGCAGAGCAGAACCTTTCCATGGCAAGGGGTGCTAGCCACAGAAGTGATTTTCTGCTACAAATGATCAATCTTTGTGGCATTCACTTTGTCGGTCCACCTAGAATTGTGGTTCAGAGATTGTTCATTTCTGGAACTGAAAGAGTTTTGTTAACTAATATAAACATCAGCAACTGTCCTGACTGTTCTCCAGGGCAATTTTCCTGTCTTGATTGCTAAAGTAGCCAAAACTCTTGTCACCTTTTCTGGAGGATCAGAAATGTGCATATTTCATAAAATTCACTACAGGCAAAGCTGTACTTGACAGATTTTATCATAAAGTACCTTAACTTTCTATTACATTCCTATAGAATCCTTTATCCCAGAAGACAATTATTTGATTGATCCTTTTCCACTGTAAACAACCAAAACACCAGCTCTCATGATTCCACTGCTTATATCAACAGGGCCTACTCAGCACAGCTGTTCAAACATTTGTTAAATCACTTCACAGCAAATAACAATATGGTGCAGCATGCCTGTTCTTCATTTCAACTTAACCATAGCAATATTTAGCAGGCACTAGAAAAAACATATGCTGTATTCACAAAAAAAATTTCGTCTTAATCAACAGCAGCCTGCAAGTCTCAGAGGATGGAAAGTTCCAAAGGTGAGTAGAGTCTTAAAGACTGTGAAAGATGAATAGATTCATTCATCCTGAAACCTAATTCCTAAGAATGTGCACCCAGAAGTTCAAACAATCTGACTTTACAGTTTGGTGCCCGAAGGCTGGGCCTGACTTTGCATCTATGAATTTATTTTGTATGTATTGTAGCAGAATCCACAATTCACTAAAAATACTAGGAAACTGTTGTGATAGAAGAAAATGGTGAAAACAACGCACAGCACTAACACATTAATACGAGAAAACAGAGGCATGAAGTGACTCACTAAAAGAAAATAATCTATGAAGTCAGGGAGCAAAATTCAAATTTCCTGACTTCTTTGTTAATGTCCAAGTCACTGGATCCTTCTGGGTTCCCAATTGTATCCTGATCACCTACAAATTCTTCTTTCTGCACCTTAAGGTTTAGACAAGAAATTTGAAAATTTTGTCTTAATTACCGAGCTCTGAGAAAAGATGCATTTCTTTCCCTGCATCTCTCTCTTTTTCCTACAGGGACCTTAGCAAGAACTTTATAAATTAAACAAGAAAGGAGACTATCATCTTAACTTGCTCATGCCCATTTCTTTGCTCCCGCTCCAGGACTCCAGAGCCACCCTATAGCTGTGGGAATTTGCCAGGAGTGATATAATCAGCAGCAGCCCCACTCCAAGCTGAGGCTGCAAACACACATGGCTCCCTCGAGACACAATTTTTAGATGAGCTGCTGCTCGGCAAAATATCAGAGCCCTGTTACAATTTTACACACAGGTGAAAGCTGAAGAATGCACAGAGCCTGTTTGCTCGCAGAGTTCTGTTCAGTCTCGGTGATAAAGATCTAGAACAGCCTGCTACTGATATAAAGAAAAAGCAGAGATGCCTTCACCTGGCACCACGAGACAGCAGCTCCTTTCTCAAGACTGCTCTGACCACATTCAGTGTCTTTGGAGAGTCCATCCCTACTTGTTAGAGGGTTCTGTCTTCTCTTTACAGCCTTACTATCAATTGACAGAAATTTCCAAATCTTTCCATCATTCTGTCTTCCTCTCTGAGAAAAGCATAGGGCATCTTCTAAGTATCAAAATTAATTTTAAAATTCTGTTCCTAGGATTAGATTCTAATACGAACACATTACAGAGATTTCCAAATTACAAATAGCACTGGAGGGTAAAAAAAATGTAGCTGTGTGAAATTGATAATTTTGAGCATTTAGGCTGTTGTCTCTCACTGGAATTCACTGTGACAAAATTCTTTTGAACTGTCTCAGAATTATAAACCACAGAATATAGTATTTATCTATGAAAAAAAAATAAAATCAGACATGACCCCTTTTAAGACCACAGTGGCATTTGTGACCTCTTACAGCATTTTATAGAGTTATTTATTCAGTTTATAGTGTGTATTTTGAGTGTATACACAGCATAAGGAGGAGATCTCACGAGTGATACAACTTTGTTCTGAGGTCTGAGGGAACATGATATTGGAAGTTCTCCATGAACTGTCTGAAAAGGTCTTCCCCAAAGGTTTTTTTTTTTTGCAGGAGAGCTAAACAGAGAAATGTGTAAGTGCAATTTGGGTGCCAGCAAAGACCAAGTCTATATCGCCTTTTTTATTTCAAGATCTCTATTTATTTAGAAACTTTATTTCTCAACCTCTAGTTTGCATGTCTTTGACAACTTTCATTCACACCATATGCAAATACTAAATGTGTTACTGTTAGGAGTAACATGAGATGATTTATTATTCATTTAATCAGATGAATCTGCTAATTCCAGAAGACTATAGTTTTGAAATCTATCAATATTTGCATTACCAGTAACTGGAGTCAGCTAAACATGTAGTTGGTTCAGTTTTATGGAGGGCTATTAGAGGGGGTTTAGTTTTGCATATTGAATGGAGACTCCTTTGGGATCTCTAAGGAGACTGCTGACTTTCTGCTTTTCCCTTGGCTACTTCTGGCCATTGCTGGAGGCAGGATATGGAGCTGGGTGGACCACCAGTCTGACTCCATGTACTTTATTATACATTGCATATGTATTTTATATATAAAGAGCAAATAAAAGGTGTTTACACTCTGTAGGAGTCCTCTGAAGCAGGACTCTGCTTCACACTGAATATCATCCATTCTCCAAACCAAGACTGTAGTTAGACAAGAATTGTTAAATAGCTGAATTCGTTGTAAATATGAGGTGAATCACTGCTGCCTCTCCAAGCACAGCACTTTTATATAGTCTTAGAAATATCTTGTACTTACTTTTTCCATAAACTCACAAAAGCATAAAGCAGCTGTAGCCCAGACAATGCCATAAGCAGCACTCCCAGAGCAGCAGGGGTGTGCAGGAGGAGCTGGAAGCGGCTCAGGGTTGCAGCACACCCACAACCTGCGGGGATCGGCAACACCCCTGAATGCGCCACTGCATCTCCATAAACACTCATTGTGCTCTTTCAATTAACAATATATTCTAAAGTTGAAAACCATGAACGTGTGTGCTTGGAACATTTAATTTGGGAAATTGGGAAAGCATGCTCATCTCCTGTGGCTCCTTTTTCTCTATATTCTTCCTTAATAAGGCCTTAGCATTTCACAGCCACTGAAGAATTCAAAGAATGCCATTAACCAAGATACCACCCTGCTAATTAAAACTAAATACTTGTTCTGAAAGAATTCTGTAGCAAATATCAAATCTTACACACAGAAACTTCTTTTAAAGCAAAAATATTAAAGCTTTTTGTTTTCTAAGTGATGCCTCAGCCTTTTTTCCCCCCCTTTTATCACTCTTCCCCAATAATTACACCACCACAATCATGAAACTGTATTGCTATTATTTCATAACTTACAAACCCCAGTTTCCAAGTTTTGGTCCCAAGAGTTTGTTCTCTGCTTGTTGGGTTGCTTCTAGAGTATGGCTATACCTGTCTTTATCACAGGAGAGAGAAAAGGAGAAGGGGAGAAGAAATTATAAAGGGAGTGGTGGATGAAATGAATTGCTGGAACTTACATTCACTTGGGGCAAGGAAAAATGTGTTAATGGCAGAAAAAATGGAGAAAAACCATCAAGAGTAACTCCCAGACTTTCCATCTACTTGAAATGTACATATTTTCTACGATTTGATATTTTTCTGGACAGAGAGATGAAAACTGCAGCTCAGATTGGTTCTCTGGGAGTTGTCATATATAAAGAATCTGACCTGGAAGTCTGGTTAGCACCCCAGGAGAGGCAGGAAGTCAAGAAAGCTTTTTTGGCTACCAGCAGTGAAAATGCTGCTGCATTCATCCTGAGAAACAAACAGAGGCACATCATCTACACATAAATATTTCAGGAAACCTGCCTCCTCAATTCAAAAATCTAAGCCTTGCCTCATTGCCAATGTTAGCAGGAAAATATGACATAAAACCCCATTTCCCTGAATACCCCACCAAAACTGAGATTAAATCACATTACAGTTGTTGATCATTACATTAAATCCTCCATTTGTACCCTTGGTCTTGTATTGAAGCACGTATTGCTGCTTATGGGCACAATATATGAATTTTATGCCTATATGAATACAAAGGATCAGTGCAGAGGAAAATAAATTGATAAATACAGCCATATCTAAATTCTTCAGTTCTCTGGATTGCCACAGAAGTTTCAGTTCTCAAGGCTTCCACAAGCTTGTTTAGATTTAAGACTTTATAGAAGGGAGAGTTTGTGAAATAACTAAGCCTGGAGCTCAGAAACTGCATCTCATTTCAAAAATGTTTGAAATGCTCTCATTTAACAGTTTCTGAAATGAAATACAGTAGACTTCCAGGTCTGCAACATCTTGTCCTCATTTGCAATGCAAAGTTTTACAAAAGCTTAATGGCTTTAGCTGGTGCTTCTTTTTTTTTTTTTAAATCCAGAGAATCATTCTTCCAGACTCTCAGAGACTGGCCCTGGCAGTGAAAAAGGAGGCTGAAGTACTTAATATATATTAGATACCATATCTCAGAGCAGTTTAAAACAGAGGAACACACTGGGACTTGCTGCTCATCATCTCAGTAGAAAATAGTTTGTAGCACTGCCCTTATACAGACACTGACATGATCCTTCTGATGTAACAAATTGATTTACATTATGGGAGTCCGGTGTTCCAGAAGATGTCCATTTGGTTTCTTGCATCAGAATGAAAAATGTCTAGTGTATTGCTAAGCCTTTTCAGTAGGTATATTAATATCTAATCATATAGCACAGATAATGACTTCTTTGTTTGCTAGCAATCAATGTTGAAACAGGACATGATACAAGATTCTTTTCCCCATTTCATAAAATTCGGAACTCTCCTGATCTTACACTTACCACAGTGCTGTAAAATATGAGTAATTTTTGTTGTTTGTTTGTGAGGGGCTTTTGTTTTTGTTTGGTTTTTTTTGGTTGGTTGGTTTGGGTTTTGTTTGTTTTGATTTTGGTGTTTTGCTTGTTTGGTTTGGGTCACTATGTTTTCAAACTATCTGGCTTGTACAGACTGAGAGCACTGAGATTCCTATAAAACAAGGGTTTGGATAATTAATTTCAATTCCAATTATTTCGGGTTTCTCAGCTTTGCGAACCACCTCTGCAGCCGAAACTATTTCTTACCACCACAAGATTTGTGATCTGAATTCAGACCAGGAGCTCTAAAAAGCAGAGAGATGCAGTCAAGCTCTAAAAAGCCAAGATATGCTACGCTTCTGTTTAGAAAGAACATTAAATTCTGCACCTTAAAAGCACAACTCAACTCCCCATAAACTCCCTCAGAGTAAAACCACGGTTTGGCTCATTCTTGTTCTATAAAACTGAACAGTGAAAAATTCAACCGTTTCATTAATTTTGTAGGAACGAGATAATGTTAAAGCAGTACAAGTCTCTAGCCTGAAGTGCCCGGTGAAGGGGAAGAACCGAAGGCTTGGCTGCGGTTGGAATTCACGCCTTGGCAGCGCAGGACTGGTGAGAGCAGCAAGGACAGCGCTCGCCGCACCTGTGGGGAAATGCCGGCGCAGAAGGAGCAGCAGGGGAACGGAGAAGCAGCTTAGGGATATCCAGAACAATCTGCCCAGTGTTGTGCTGCATCACCTGCCCAGCGGCACAGATATCCTCTCTTTTCCCCACAGATATCCTCTCTTTTCCCCGTCTCCAACCCGCTCTTTCCCCCGGCAGCCCGGAACCGCCGCGTTCCATGAGCGCTCCATGCTCTGTGCGCAGGGGGAGGGCTCAGGAGCAGGACCCTGCTGAGGGGCACGGCCGGTTCTGTACCTCGGCACACGCAGGAGCTGCTCCGTCCTGCGGCAGCCCCGGGACGGGGACACCGGCGGCGCTGAGGGCACCGGGGCGCTGAGGGCACCGGCGGCGCTGAGGGCACCGGGGGTCCTGAGGGCACCGGCGGCGCTGAGGGCACCGGGGGTCCTGAGGGCACCGGCGGNGGCGGCGCTGAGGGCACCGGGGGTCCGAGGGCACCGGCCGGCGCTGAGGGCACCGGCGGCGCTGAGGGCACCGCGGCGCTGAGGGCCGGGCGCGGCGCGGGAAGGCGGGAACGGCGTGAGGGGCTCAGGGCAGCGCTGAGGGCACGCCCGGCCCATGGCGGCTCCGGCTCCTCGGTGGCCTCGCAGCTCCTGCGGCTGCCGGGGCCACCAGTGCCTGCTCTGGGCCGGGGACAACACCGGGAAAGGGTCACAGCTCAGGGACTGACGGTCACGGCTAGCTCCTGGTCTGACTTTGCTCTAAAACTACAGTGACAGAGATACCAGAACATTCCTGCAAATCTCTTCTTGACGTTTGCTACTCTTGTTATTCTACACGTACACATACATATAGATACACACATAGATATATATAGATGAAAGGAGACAGGTTATTTACTTTGAGAGTTCAGCCTCTCTCTGCAGTGCCTGAAGATTGCTGCAGTGTTTCAGGTAGGCCCTTACCTGTCCTCCCTCCTTTCCACCTGCAAACTCCGTTGTTCGATGTCTCTCCCATCCCCTGCCGTCCCACAGCCCCGCTGTCCCCCCGTTATGGGTCTGTCACCCCGTTATGAGTCTGTACACACCCCGTTATGGGTCTGTCACCCTGTTATGGGTCTGTACACACCCCGTTATGGGTCTGTACACACCCCGTTATGGGTCTGTCCCCCCGTTATCGGTCTGTCACCCCGTTATGGGTCTGTCCCCCCGTTATCGGTCTGTCCCCCCATTATGGGTCTGTACACACCCCGTTACGGGTCTGTCCCTCCGTTATGGGTCTGTACACGCCCCGTTATGGGTCTGTACACACCCCGTTATGGGTCTGTCCCCCCGTTATCGGTCTGTCACCCCGTTATGGGTCTGTCCCCCCGTTATCGGTCTGTCCCCCCATTATGGGTCTGTACACACCCCGTTACGGGTCTGTCACCCCGTTACGGGTCTGTCACGGTCCTGGTGCCATGGGGAGGGTGCCCTGCCAAGGAGAAGGCTGTTCGACTGCTTTGGCACGACGGTTTTTCCTGACAAATTCAGGTTAGCTGTGACTTTCACCTTAAAGTTTCTTGCCGTTTGAAAGACACAGATTTGCTAGCATAGTTGAAGGGTTTTTCTTGGAATTCAGGTTAGTTGGCTGACTTTTAAAGATTTCTAATTTCCCTCTCTTTAAAAAAAAACCAAAAAAAACCAAACAAAAAACAAAGGAAAAAAGCATGTACCTTCCAGCCTTTGCAATTCTTCATCCATTTTCTTCATAACCTAAAACAAACTGTTTCCGGTTTTATTAAAATAATGATTAATGTTATTACAACCTAGGTTACTCTTTTTAGTTTCTCATATTCCCTCTAAAGAAAAAATTACTAAGTTTTTGATCACAAAAACACAGACCAGTCTGGTAGGCTTTGAAAACGAGAACCTTCTCCAAGGAGATCAAGTCTTTTTCACACTTGTCCATTTCGTAAACACACAATTGTCCAATTCATAAATAAACACCCACTAGTTTTGTTATACCAGTGTTCTTTAGCACAACCTCAGCATTTTGGCTTCATGCAAACAAAATTAACTAACTCAGCACTGTAATCCAGCTTTCTGGAGTAGAAATACTGAGTGGAGAGCAACCCGATTAAAATGAATACAGGGATCCTACTGGAAAAGTGAGGTTTTCCAGAGGGGGCACTATGAAGGACAGCACGTGTGATCTCAGCCAGAAGGGAGGGACTGGACTTTCTTCATCACATAATGCCAAATGCAGGAAAATATAAGCAGAACTTACTATGTTAAATGGTGTGAACTGTTCACAGTATGGAAATGAAGGAAATCTGAGCTGCTGGAACAAACATTGTGGGGAGACTCTGCAGTGGAGGCTGAATCGATTCCTAGACCAGAGCTGGTTGGTAACGGGAATAGCTGAAACTTCACTTTTATGGGCATATAGTAATTATATGCAAAAATGTGATTTATGAGAATGCTTCAGTGTTTACTGCATATCTCCAACTGAGCTTTAGAGGTCCTGTTGAGAATGATATAAAATGTAACATTTTGTCCCTGTGCAATAAACAGTAATTAGGAAACAATTTTAATTTAAAGCTAGCTAGGGTTTTGCTGTTTACAATAACTAACAGACAATGACCAAGTGTACAGCATCTATGAATGAGAGATTAAAAAAATTAATAATGAAGAAGTGTTAATAAAAGGATTGCTTTTCGTTACGTGACACACTCAGTACAAATGAGCACATCCTTAGGTAGGTTTCGCAGGTTTAACTGTTTCAGTTCCTAAGTAGGCAGCACTTGAAGTGATACACTGCATCCTGCATCCTTTGCTTGCCATCTCAGTGCACCACATCACCACTTGCTTTTCTAGCTCCCCTATTATCCCTAGTTTATTTAATTGTATGTTTTGTCTTGTTTTAAAACCATGGAGCATAACATGTCTACTCTGTTGGAGATTTGATGCTAACCTAAGAGCCTTCTGTGGAAATACCATTTTAATATATTACTGTCCTTACTCTACTGCTCTCTGAAAATTATCTGAACTCATTACTGAGGCAAAGTCAGTGTTTGAGCTCCCATAAGTTGTTCCTATGCATGGCAGGAAGAAGAAGAGCTTATATTTTAGTAATCTGGCTAAAAGAAGATTAGAGGTGGCATCTGCCTGTAATAATTCTCTGGATATATTTCTAAAGTGATATTTAGAAAAGACAGAAAGAAGAGACTATGGTAAGCTTAATTCTAGCTTTCGTTTCCAGTTTTTTTGATGCAGAATTGTCTTCCAAGTACCTGGTTAACTTTAATGGGAAGCAATTTAAATCTTCAGAAATGGCAAGTGGGAAATCTCTTTTGTTCAGGAGACAATTGTTTTGTTTATTGACTGATAGTATCAGTAGTAGAATTAAAGATGTGGGTTAAAAAACTAAGTTTTGAAGGCTGGAAGATTGAAAGAAATGAGAGTTAAAATAAAAACAGCAAGACACTTAAGGCATATCAGTGAAATGGCCCAGGAGGAAGTTATCAGCCAGTGATTTCTCTTGTAATGCCTGACCTGCAGCAGCCACACCATCTGGGGTTTAGGTCTAAACATTTTGAAGTCACTGTACTTTTCCTGAAATACTGATTTATTGACATTTTAAATTAATGTAATCCTTCAGCATTCCCACACAAAACTCAAGCATTTGCAGAGAGACACAGACCTGTTTCTGCCCTACCTAAATTTAACAATATATTAGAAAAACCCCAACTGTTTAGCAATTGTTGACATGTCTGCCATTTCTATGTTCTATCTTAGAATTCTATTCTACTTAGAAGATTTCTAAGTAAAATTCTTACTGACTTTAGCTTTAGGTTTGTCACTCTGTGCTCGTCTGTAACTGGTGGTGGAGGAAAAGGGGTTCCAAAGATGGACTGGGCTAAAACTAATTGAAGAGGAGTCATCAATACTTTGGAAAATTAGACATACATTGGGCCAATTTTGATTTGCCTTGAAAAAGTCAATCCACTAAGAAACCATGTGTGCTGAACAAGAGCAGAAAAATCAGTCCTCCAAACAAAATCACAATAAAGAAAAGCACTTCGTCTTTTCACTAATTTCACAATATGGAACTGCCATTATGACCCCATTTTAAGTAGAGCCACTGCCTTAGACACTGAGCTTCACAAACTGGTTTGTAAGTACAATTCATGACCCATTTCTCCTCTTTAGTCCAGGTTTTGGGTGAGGGTCCCTTCAGGTGCTATCTGAAAAAGAGCCTATAAAGTTGGTGTGTCCGTTATGTTGCCACATCAAGGATATCAACAATACGAGCTCGAAAGACCACCACTAAAAAGCCCTCCCAAATCCCCACCCTAAACCCAACCAAAAAAACCCATCAAGTTTTGCCACAGAATAAAATTGTCTCTTGCTTCATAGCAAACTAGTGTTACCTTGTTGCATGGGCACAATATACCTTAGATACATAATGACCCAAATGAGTCACTTTTTACAGCAGTGAAAATAATCTTTGACATGCCTTAATGCAATGAACTACTGTTTTGATTAAGGCCTAGATTGCCATGGTCTGTCTGATAACTTCTACCAAGGGCTAATTTTCACAGTAAAGATGGGCTTTTAATCAAAGTTTTCTATACTCTGCAGGAAAAAGCTTCTGATACAATCTTTATGAGGATTACTGGCTGCCTCCTGTGTGCAGGGAAAGGCCATAAGCGTCTTTGATCAGCACAGGAAGCAAATCCACTCCACTGCAGAAAAGGTGTGACTTCCTAGTTCTCTGCTGTTGCCCTGTCCCCTTACAGCTGCTTGTGTAGCAAAACTGACACCTGACCAACCCCAAATCTCAAAATTCGTCTCAGAGACAGCCCCCTCTCTAGGGAAGGCAAACTCAGACTGCTGAGACTCTGTCAAGCTTTCACAGACGGGCTTTCCAAAACTGTAACATTCATTGGACTCCGTTTCCTCTGTCCCAGATGAGCTAAAGAAAAACAACTCGACAGCAAGTAAATATTTATTTTATATTCCATCATCAGATTCACTAGATATCACCAGAAATGGAAAGTGGAAGAACTATCTATTACACTTAAAAATGCAGTTTGAGGATAGTACGTGTAGTATAATTATGTTCCACATTTAATGAATGACATGAAACAACTTTCCCGAGGAGTATCAGTAACACAGAACCTCAGAGAGGATTCCCTGGATCAGAAGAGCGTGCCTGAAGAGTGAGCTCCCCTCCCTGCTGGAATGTGGCACAGAGAAGTCCCTGACAGCGCAGTGACAGCAGAGGAAGGTGCACAGAGAGAACGTCCTGCACTGCAGCACTGGCTGCAGGCCATGTGAGCACCAGGGAGCTCTCCTGAAACAAAGCTCCTGTGGACGTGGTTTGGGCAAGCTCAGAGTTCTGCTTTCCTGGTTCCTGGGCTCTGCTCTGTGCCCAGCCAACAGTCTGCTCACAGATGTGAACTTGAGCTGTGCCTGCAACTTCACCTTGCATTCCCTTCGGGTGCTTGAGACAAATCACCTCTCCTGCCCTGGCTGGTTTCCCTACCCACGCTATCTCCCTGGGCTCCGTGTGCTCCAGCATTGCAGTGCCCTAAGGCAGGATTGGGCCATTTGTTTATATATAAATACATGGCACACTCCTCCCGCACAAGTGTTTGTTTTTGCATAGCTGGCAGATAACAGGGCTGTAAATTTTATTGCTAAATATTATAAACATAGATCTATGATTTTTTCCCCCCAAGAATTGTGGTTTGGATTGGATTCTGATCTCACTTTTACCAATTTTTTAACTGATTTACCAATCATTTACCCATGCCTGACATTAGAGTAAAAGTTTATGGGTTGCTTTTCAATAGCACTGACATTACCTGTGGGTACTGTTTAACATAATATAAGCAATTAACAAAAACCAAAAAAACCAGGCTATTTTTCAGCAAGAAGCAAATGAAAATGATTCAAGTAATAAATTTATTTTCATGATTTTATACTTAATTCCTTATCATATATATACCTACTATCTAATGCACATGAAATTTTCCTAATGGTTTTATGAAAACAACTATTTCTGTTTTTCTCTATTCTGTACATTACTGGGTCATGTCTTTTTCAAGAAAATATCTCTATTACTATCAACACATAATTCTTTCCATTGTTTTTCCTCCTAGAGTCAGAATTTACCACCACAGAGAACAACTACTGCTGAATTTTACTGCATTTTACATTTGTATCACCATCTCAGCACTGGAAAGCTTCTTTATGAACGTGCATCATCAACATGTGAGTAACATCCTAACGGGGTTTAGCTATTCCATACAGCTCTTCGGGGTTTACTTTACAACTGCCATGTGACACGTGCTGAATCAAGACCTGTATTTCTTGTAAAGCTCAACTTTTATACCATGGCAGGGGTAGGGTGCCCCTGTTTACTAGCACAAATCAGGAGAAACTGCAGAACAATCAGAGCCTCAAAATTTAGTTCCATTCTGAGAGTGTTTTCTGCCTAAATAATGACAGATGCAGAAAGTTAAAGAGAAGACAGCTCCTGCTAAGTCTAAAAATCTGTATAATGAGGGTAAAATACATTTATATACATATTTTTGTAATTAAATTCTGCTATTGTAATTCTTTAGAGTCATCACAGCTGAAGTAGGTCTGTTCAGTGGGAATATGTGTTGACTCGTTTCTGCAGAGAGGTAAGGAGGGCTTATTGTTTCCTTGGGGGCTGCACCAAGGAGTTAATTACAAGTTGTAAGATATAATCACATGGACAGGTATGGAGTGCAGGGCAAAGCAGGATGATGGTGTTTCCACCAGTCCCTTTGATCGCAGGATAGGGAACTGCATTGGGTTACAATTTTTAACCAACACAATAACCCAGGTATGCTGTGTCCTTGTCCTCTCTGTGACTGTCAGCTGTCATGGTAACACTGCTGTGCAGAATAAAGGGGAAGGGATTTTAAGGTCTCTTAAAGGGGAGAAATCTGACTTTTGCTCACACCCTTGCCAGTGATTTTTTTTAAGCAATCTCAAACAGTCTCATTTTTAACACTGACTTACTGCCTCACCTCAGATATGTCCATTCATTCCAAACCTCAGTTTGCAAATGAACAAAATGCAAATACATGCATAATTTGCAGGAAGCTAGCTCTATGCAGGGAAGCCAAATGAAGACAGTTTTATAATGCATTTTCCTTCCTTTGGAAGCAAAACATACACTGGACACAAAGGAAAACATCAGTGTGTATTTAATATGTACAGAATTATTCTCTGTCACATATTAGCAATGTTCAAATGTCATTATAAAGCAGACAGAGTATCAAATTTGGAAAGCCAATCCATGTAACTGTAATTTCAGTGAGAGATTAATTGTTCCTACTGCAGCTTTACCAGGCAAATGGACTTTTGTGGATTTCTTTACCTTAATTGAGCTGTGTTGTGAAGTTCAGACCACCTCTTGTTTCAGTCCCCTTCAGTTCCAGCCAGGCAAGTTCCCCTAGAAAAAAAACAAATAATTTTGTAAGATACTAAAGAAAAGCTTGTGTGCCTGGGCAAAAGACCCAACTGTTGGGCTTTATTAAATGGCCTTTGTTTTTTCACAGTATATGGAAAATAGCTTCAGTCTTCCTCGAGTTTCTGCCATTTGTTTGCTCATCATTTCAGACTGAAGCCATAAGCTTTTAAACTTGGGTAAGACCTGTAGGATGCATAAATCCTGTCTTTCTCCTGTTGTGGTCAGGGCATTGTGAGAGCACGGGGAATGGCTGTGATGGTCTCATAATACCTTCTGCCTACTCTCTCCTGGCAGGAAAGTACAGACTGATGATAGATTTCAAAAGTGGATAGTGACGTTTTTAGTGTTTCAAAATTAAATAACTGGAAAAAGCATGTAAAAACCTGGAACTTCTGGCAGATATTTCAGTAGGTCCCTCTGCAGTATCGGATAAATTACTCCTATGCTGTAAGTGTGGGCAAATTTGGAAAAAGTAGTCCAAGAACTCTGTGATGAAAAACTGCTTTTCAGGGCCATTTTCCTTTTAAAGAGTAATTTAAAGAAGGAAGATATTCTTTTGTTTTCCACCGTGGAAGTAAAGGAATCACGTTACTGATCAGAGGGTGATTTCAATCGGGTGCTGTAGTTACTACAGGGGGTTCCACCTGGAGACACAGCAGAACACCATTTGAGTGGCTGCAGAAGGAGCAGATGTTCTGCACCTTAACCCACAACAAATACAATTAGTGAAATCCTACAGCTCCCCAGGCTCTAGAACTCTGTAGAAACTATAGCCAGCACAAGTGCATGTCAGTATTGCTGTGTGGGGCACAAGCAGATATATTCACTTTAAATTTGTAATGCAGCTTTAGCTACACTGAGAGTTAATAACCAGCAATTGGCAAAAGCAGTAAATTCTGTTCCTTTACATGAACTCTGATGCAGTTTCATAAGCAACCTTTAAAACTGGGCTGTTCCCTTGTTTCTATTTAATTACATGTGCATTTAATTTTGATTGTTAATTTGTGCACAGCTCATTTTCTCTGTTCTATCAATGTAATTATCCCATTCTCGTAAAATAACTGTCAAGTCCAAAGTGCCTCTGTCTCCTTTCCAGCCTGAGTGTGCATCTACAGTAGATGGTTAAAGCTTGCAAAGAGCCAGGGACAGTGAATCTTGAGTGTTTGCTGCTCTGGTTTCAGCTGTGAACTGGGATCAGAGTAAATTGCACATCTCTGTTCATCAGCTGTGGGGAAAAGTAGTGAGCAAGAAAGACCACGTCGAAATTTATGTAACAAAGCCCATCTCCCTTCCCCTAACACACACCTTTTAAAAATACTTTTGATGATTTGAAACTGCTTGAAATTTTCTTTTTTAAAAAATTTCCCTTGGAAGATATGATGGAAGTGAACCACAGAGCAGTTACCCAAATACAGAATTAGTCTGGAATTATAAGAGACCATGGATGAACCTTTGTGACAGAAACCTTGGTGGCAATTTTAATTTAAGTAGTTCCAGAGTTATTTCCCAGTCCCTGTCTGTTCAGTTTCATGCTTGCTCCACAAAATACTGCTCCTGAAATTAAATCCTCCAGTTTATTATAGGAATATGTGCACACTCAGTGGATTCAGGATAAAATACAGACCACCCTTGCTTTTTGGTTTGGGTTGTTGTTTTTTCCTTACTGGGAGAACACTGAGTTCAACAAGGACAACTCAGAGGCAATAGAGTGGGACTTAAAAATTAATTTTCACAGAACTTCAGCAGTATTTAAAAGTTAGCACGTGCTTTACCTGATATGATTCAAATCCAGCATGTACATATCTCCAGAATTATTTGCACATAGTACACAGACCTGTGGTTTTTGTCCATACAACTGTCCACTGAAATCTAATATCAAATTTTTAGTAAATTTCAGGTGAAAATTTAACTTACAAATATAATCTGCAAACTTAAACTGGTTAACAGATGGATAATCTCAATAAATATATAGTAAAAATGTAGTGATAAAGCAGACAGCTCCACTGTTGGATCACACAGATGAAAACCATGATACCCCAACCCCCCAGGAACTCTCAAAGTCATGCAGAAACCACTGTGACACTGAAGTTCAAAATTTACAGGAAGTAGTTAATACTTCTGCTGCCACTTGTGTCAAAAACCCCTAAACTTGGAAAATTCTCAATTTGCAGCCTTTTTGTTTGCTGCCTATGCTCCAGGGTTTCCAGGGTTTGGGTCAGCCCTTTCTCTGTCATGTTTGTTGCTGTTACTCCCCCTGTATTTGGGGTACCAGGACACTCCAGCCATCATCTGTCCCACATGGCAACCAGGAAATAACAGCAGCATTAAAGGATTCATCTGACCACAGCTGGTGGCTTCTGTTTCATTCGGGTTCCAGAATTTTCATGTTCTATCACTGCATTTCTAACTTTGCTTTTGTGTAAGTAGACCTGACCTGTGCTATCCACAGCCTGCTTGACTGCTTCATTTTCATATTATCAGTTATGATCAACAGATTTTTCCACAGCTATGACCTTATTTTTCCCTTTCTGTGCAGGGCTAGGAATGTTAAATACACTTTGATAGAGGGGGGAAAAAAAGGCCTGATTGGCAGTGGTCTGAGGACTTTCAGCCTTTAAGGGCTACCTTACTAACTTGCCAGGGGATAAAAGACCTAGCCTCTTTGCATATTTATTTGCATAAATACTATCTTCAAAAATTGCATGAAGTTACAACATTTGATTTAATGCTAACATCAAAAATCAATTGAATTCACAATATTTGCTTTAAATAACACACTATATGAAAACCAGAAATACCATATTGCAAGCAAACCTTCAGGTGACTTACATTGTCTTATCCTTGCTTGAGGGCAGGAAATTACATGTTCTTTGGCTGCACCTATTTTATATCAAAGTGGTTTAAAGATATTGAAGGATACACATAACAGGGAAACAGTGACTGCTCTGCATGCCCATCTCTTGCAGATTTTGTCACATAGTTTGGCACAGGTCTACTTAAGGTGAATGGAGACAAGATTAGATAAATCCAAATGTGAAAACAATCTTGCTCCATAACTAGTCAGATTTAGCTCATATTTAAAACTTCCAAACAGAACAGGAGATGACTTTGTGCTCCTGGAGAAATGTTCAGGTTCTGTAAGATTTGCATTTTTCCTTGGAACAAATCTGGGATCAATGGAACTTAATGCTTAGACCAAATAAGAAGTGAACATCACAAGATTACTAATGAGGCCATATGTCAGATGATATATATGATAAAATAATCTCAGTACAAAACACAGCACTTTGTGGGCTGTAGCTCTGTGTGTTGTCTGCTGTGGCAGCATGAATGGGGATGGCTTTCAGTGCCAAGGGAAAAACAATCACCTAAGTGTGCTAGTACAGAGAACCTGTGATTTTAGAACACACAAAAGTGACCCTGGAACAACCCAGCAAGTTTTCTATAGGTGACAAGAAAAGTGTCAGATAAATTTTGCTCTAAAGATGTCCTGTTATGGAGGGGGAGAGAGATTAAATATTTGGTAGAAATGTAGAATCCCAGGAACCAATTGTTTTCAATATTTGCATTTGCATGCAGGATGCATGTTTGTTCACCATCTTTCTAAGTGGTATTTAGTCCACATGGGGAGACATATGTCTCCTTTAGCATGCCTGTTTGCATTATCAACCTGATGGATTGGATAAGAACAAATCCATAAAATGAAATGAAAAATAATGCTCATTTTATCAATCATCAAAATATGTCTACTCAAATTAAAGAAAGATGTGTGATAAGGCCGGCTTATTAATTTTAAGTCATCTGGGTAGAATTTTTTCACAAAGATATTTCCTATTAAAATATGTAATATAAAAAATGTTGCAGAATTCTCACCTCTGTGATAATGTTACCTATTTCACTGCAGAAGGGAAATCATCATTCAGGTTCAGGGGTTAAAGAGGTATGAGCATCCCAAATGAGTATCTCCAGTCTGGCAACATTAAGGAGCTGGTCCAGGAGAATTCCTCACACCTGAGCTAAACAGGGCTGTTCACAACTGTGGCAGGCCTAGGGCAGGGAAGGATCTTGCAAGGAATGCACTCATTGCAGCAGTAGCCATACTGACCCCTACAAGGCACCAGACAGCAAGAGTGAATAAATATCAAATCCCTCATCCTTTGTTCTTCCACGCAAAAATTGTGTTAAACTGTTTGTTTGTTTTTTTAATAACAGTAAGACCTCTAATTAGAGATCTGCCCACTTGTGATGCAGTAAAACACAGGTACATCCTATGGCCACAACAGCTTAAGTCAAGTTAGATGATGGCTTTATCAGCATTAAATAACCAGGTTCCCAGCTGACAAGGGGAAAAGACATCCCTCCACCTTCTTTGAACTTCTTGCATTCTTAACATTCCTTCCATAAATCATTTAATAGCTGCCCTATTCATAGGAAAATGTATTGCTGAAGTTAAACAGTGTTTTTTTTCTCTCCACTCTCATTGGAGAGAAGCATAATAAATGATGCCTGATTTGCATGCAAGTTTGCATACACAAAACTCTTGTCATGAACTGGCAAACAATAAGCTGCTCATGTCAGAACATATTGTGCAAACAGCAGCATCAAATAGCCACTGAGCTGCATTATTACCCTGCTGGGCTGTGGAACTGAGCCTTCTCCACACAAATCTACAGCTCTACAAAGGCAACAGAAAGGATACACTCAGCAGCTTTGGATCTGCCATTGTGCTGCAGTCCAAATAACCTCCATTGCTTTGTGGGACACCTTGACTCCAGGGAACTTCTGAGTCCCAGATGAACCTGTATGCAGCATGTATAAAAAGCTTTCCCTGAGGACACAAGTCAGTTTTCCATGTGATGTCTGGAAGAATCCATCATTCAGATACTGGGCAATGCACAGTTAACTTCTGTGTGTCACATTGCCATGAAATCAGCATTTCAATATGGGCAGATTGCTCCTGCAGTTGGGGGCTTTGCAGGGATGAAGTGTGTTACTAATCCAGCTGGATGTGCTGATGTCCCAGGTTATCTGCACACGATTTCAAACATTGGGAAAAGCTCTCCTGATGTGTCGTGTGGTTACATCAGAGCTTCAGACAACTCTTCATGCAGAGTTTGATGCTAACACCTGTTACTGCCTGCTTACCTTACCTACCTTCTGGAATCTGCCAGAGGGAACTAATTAGTGTAACTCATCAGTGGTAATGAGGAGGCAGCAGGACGGATCTTCAGCTGCAAAGGATTGAATGACAGGAGTTGGAGAGGTTCAGGGCAGTTACAAAATCAAAGCATGCTAACATGAAGAATACTGCTGGCTGTCTTTGTCATGGAGTGAAAACACTTAAAAAAAATTGGAATGGCTACTTTTAGAGTTGGCTCACCTTGCCACCTTCCTTCTTAAAGAGTAAAGGAAAAAGCTAAAACTCCACTTCAAAGACAGTAGTAAAGGAATGCTTTCAGGATTTAAAATTAAACAAAACCATGCTGAGGTAAAGCACAATTTATGTTGCAATTTAGCTAACACAAGACATGCAAAAATTCACTTTAGAGAGGTATTCTGAAAATTAATTTGCACAGAATTATTAGCAGGCAGGCTATTGGGCAAGCACACTTAGGAAGGATTATTTGGGTAGATCACAGTTCTTACCACCTTAGAACTAGACTTGTAGCATAAATAAGAAAAACTAAAGCATCTTTCTGTCCAGGTGGTGACAGGCCTGCAGGTTTTTAGCCCGTGACAAACACCAGCTGAGATGCATTTAACAGCAATACCTCCAGGACGACAGCAACACAGTCTTGCAGCTGTGAGCACTTAAAGCAGGGAAAGCTAGAGGTTCCAAGAAGTGTGCAGCAGGTTTTTGGTTCATCCCTCACAGATCAGAGGTGTGGGTACTTAGGCAAAAAATCACACAGGTCCAGGGTAGCTCTTCCTAAAATCCTTCAGAAAAAGTTGTTAAAGATTGCTGCAAAGTACTGCAAACTGGAAGTGTTAGGAATTGGCAAACCTGCTGGGAAGAAGTTCATTGTTTTCCTCCCCTGGGAATGCTTTCATATGAAGAAACAAAGAAACTATTGATACTACTGAACAGTGAAGAATCTCATAGTGTATCCCTTTATGAGAGAAAGCTTAGTGCATTGTAATTCACAGTGAACCTGGCAAAGTCTTCATTGCTGTTTATGGGAGAAGTAAATACTTTGAGGCCCAAAATGTGATTTTCCTATACAGGGCATACCTGTACCACACCTCTTGGTGGCATCTTTGAATAAGTTGTAACATTTAAGTCATCAGTTCATCATCTGGAAGCTCACGGATTTGGAATTTTGCAGTTAAACCCAAATCTTTAAACCTTGTGGCTTAAATGTCTTGAATTGTAGATGGGGGTCCAGCTGGCCTGCTGGGGCACAAAGGACCTCAGCTAAAGAGAACCTGTTAATCCAGGGCTCCAGGCTTGTAGCTGATCCCATAATTAGGTGGAACAACCCTGAGGCAGTGGTACAAGGGATTCCTGTGTGCCCAGACCTCTGCTGTTAACCCCAAATCGCTCTTCTCGCTGTCACTAGAGCGAGGGGTGAAGAATCACGGATGCCAGGGCTGCAGACCCAGGGCACAGAACAGGGAAACTGCGGAGTAAGAAGCCAGGGAAGGTGTTTCTAATGGGATCAATGATGGTGAAGTTGTCTCAGGGATTCAGCAGCAATATAGCTCAGACTGATGTAGGAACTTGTTACTCATTAATCATTAGTCAAGACACACTGCCTACCAGTGAAAGCTTCTCATATTTGCAGTTTTGCTGTGGTATAGAAGGAAAGCCAGCAGTAACCTATCCTGAGCACTTTAGGGCTGGATGTATTTGTGGTGAGTTATGAGCAACCATTAAGGGTTAACATTTAAACCAGGAACAAATAATTGCAGAGTCATGAAACACGGTGTCCGCAGTGCTATGTGAAGACAGCTGTATCTCAACACAAAACACACTCTAAGAATGAAATGATCAATCAAAAATCTTAACAGAGAAAACTATTCAGAGTTCTTGGAGCCCAGATTCTCTTTTTGAGCAGCATCAGTAAATACATTTATGAGTGAGACTATAGGTCTATAAATATCAGTGATATTTTAAATATATTTTACTTACAGGTGCTACTTTAGTGGCTTCTTTAATCGCATACTTAAAAACAAACAAACAAACAAACAAACAAAACAAAAGGCAAAAAAAATCCCTAAAACCTAGATGTTTTTCCATCCAAACCCCTTACATTTATCATATTGGTAAAGCACAGGAATAGGAGCATTACCTTTGACAGAACAGTGCTGCTGCTCATACAGGAATAGTTGCTAGGTTTCCCTGCAGGTGCTTCGCTGATGTGCAGGAGCTCCAGGAATGTATTGACATGGCTGGTTACCAAAACCAGTTCTCTCTGAAAAACACAGAAAATCAGATGAAGATTTGTTTCATTACAAAGTAGTTCTGAGGAGAAATAGGATTATAACACATGCAATCATCTTTCCCCTCCTCCTTGAAGAGCAGCTTCACCAGCTGAGCTGCCATGCCAAGCCAGCTGAATGGCTCAGGGAAACCAATTCCATGGTGTTCAGGGAACCCACTGGAGAACGTACCTTTGTGGAGATCCGGCATTTCTGCAGCACTTCCTTCTCATGCAGAAGCCAAAAGTGGTACTGGGTTGGCAGCATCTGGGAAGCAATGAGACACAAACTTGTCCTTTTGCACACCTGTATGGACCTCCTGTTACTATTTGGGATTGGGAACTAGGAGACTCAAGCAAAATGCTGAGTGACAAAGGAGTTGCTTTTTACTCTCTGCTGCCATTTAGCAGTGTCCTTGTTCTTGCTTCATTTTCCACCTTTTTTTCCCTGCACTTTTACTTTCCAAGTCCATAATGGAACATTTTCTGTTTCAGCACTAAAGAAAACACTTTCTCTGAGTTTGTAGAACTGTGTTTCTGGCAATTTGTTGTATGTCTGCTGAATCCAAGGCATAAGCACAGTGACAGAACACATTTCTCAGTTTTAACATGAGCAAACCTCTCTGACAAATGCTGCCACTGCTGAGTTGCACGGTATATTACAGCCCACCCACCAGGCTGAGATTCTGCAAAGGTTGCAAAATTCTGAGTTACAGCATATGCCTGACCAGAGAAACTTACAGTGATGGCACAAGGACACCACCAGAAGGGCATTTTCTTTTTTTATTGAACAAAGATGTTAGTAGGCTTCAACTTTCAAGTGGCAATTTATTATAGTGGATCTAAAACTAGGAAAAGTCAGAGCAACCTTGACAGTGAAAAACTTGAAACATAAAAGAGATTAAATAATAAGAAGGTAGGCAGGAAAATTGCAGTCATATTGGCTAATTGACATGTGAAAACAGTCTGCTTTTTGAAATTTTAAATGATTGGCACCACTTTGCTCCAGCAGGGAAACTCCAAGGGTGATTTTTATTTACTGATAGTATTTTGCATAATAGCAGCCAATTATATTTGCCAGGCATGCAAATGCTGATTGCCTGGACATGTCATCTCAGGATCTGACCTTCTGAGACTGTTACCCTGCTCTTCCTCACACAAATTGCTCAAGTCAAACTAGGAAGGAGAGTTTTAAAGACAGGAGTAGTACAGTACACACACAGGTACACACTCTTCTATACAAATGCTTTATTAAAAATGCTTCTGGGGTGGCCTGTAACAAAACATGTCGAGTTAAAAAAAAGTCAAGATAAAATGGTACCTATTACAATGCACTGATGTTTTCTATTATTCCAAAAGTCTGGTCAGTGCCCAGATGTGAACAGTTAAACTTTTTACCTATGATGCTGCAGGTTATCCATTTTGAGATATTACTCTACATAAATGTGGAACTTGAGTCAAGTCTTGGTTTAAAAAAACTCCATATATATTTTGAAATGTTTGTCGCTACAGTAGAGTGTAGGAAAAACAAGCATTATTTCTAATATTTACACAAGGATGAAGAGCACGGATTTTTACAAAATGAAAAAAAAATACAGTACAGAGACTTTTTACAATATCTGCAGTTGGTACTCTGAAAGACCCAGCCTTTGAAACTGAAATTCAGAGACAGTTAAACTTCTTACTTCCCTTTTCTTCTTCCCTCACCTCCCACCCCAGTATTCAAATTCTTTACCCAGTAGAAATGATTCATATAGAATGTTAAGGTATAACAAATATATTTTCTTCTTAGAAAAAACATGTCTTAAATATATATATTTATATCTACAGGACAGATCTTGTTTCCCTTACGTGACTAGATTTACATGTGTAAGGAATAAAATTGACCCTGTAATTAGAATTGAAAACACAAAGATCAAACATCAGAAGACAATTCCAGTGTATTTTGTTATGCTTCCCTTCAGCTTCAAAATTCCTGTTGTGTCCGTGATGATGTCAGTTTGCTGCACAGTCACATTCCCCTTGGGATGGGATAAGGGTCAGACTTTAGACAAGGTCTGCACTGGTGTGAGAAGAAGCCAAAGAGGGCACTCTCCATTCAAGTGCTGGTTGTTACTCACTATACAGTAGTTTTTATTATGGATCCTGCAGTGTTCAGAAGGCTTTGGCCAAATAACTTACTGAGCATTTAGTACAGGTAGCCTATACCTGAAGACAGGATTTTTAAAGACACAACCACATTTCTACAATCACTTTAAAAAGCACAGCAATGTTAGTGCCATGCCAGAAAGAGTTTCCTGCCTAAGGCAAACTAACTCCTCAAGGACTTCTGTAGAGGACCCTGGCTGGCAGCAATACAAGCAGTGTCTGAGGAGAACTTTTCCCCACTCTTGCTCTCATGATCCCTGATCTTTCATGTGGAGCTGCCGAATGTGGAGTGGCTGTGATTTCAGTGTAGTGGGTAACAAGTTTGTGGCTGTCAGAGGGAGGAGGCAGCGTGGTCCTAGAGACAACAGGCTAATGCTGATCACCACTCAGGGATCATTGTCTCTCATAAATTACTATACTTGAGTGTCCTAGAATCCCTCATTTAAACCTCTGTCCCTTCCCTGGAGTACAAGGTGTTGTTTGTGCTGAGACTGCTGTAAAAATGAGCGTTAAACTGGTTGAGCACCGAGTTGCTGTGGCCAAGGTGACCGGAAGGCATGGAATTGGACCACTCCCCCACACCATGGCTGGGGACACTGGAGAGTGGGGAGTAGGAATTGAAGCCTACCACGTTCTGCCCCATTTTGTCCATGGGTTCAGAGCTGAGTCCCACGGGCCCGGCGCGGCTCCCCGAGTTGGAGCCGTGCACGTAGGCGGTCATGCTGGAGAGGAAGTTACTGAGGCACGGGCTGCTGGAAGAGGGAGGCGGAGATTCTTTCTCGGGTGAATTGTCAGTCCCGGGTGAGGAGTTTTCCAAGAGATCCTGATGCTCTCCAGCTTTGGGGCTGCCAGTCAGGGTACTGTCCTCTTTCTCAGATGCAAGAGTGGCAGCACTGGCCTCAATGTCAGACTTCCTCTTCCTCTTCCTGCGAAAGTTTCCATTGTCAAACATCTTTTCACAGTTTGGGTCCAGAGTCCAGTAGTTTCCTTTGCCTGTCAAAGGAAAAAAACACACACTTTTAGTTTAAAAATATGCACACAAACAAAAAAGAGCAGTCATTTAGGACTTTGCAGTGTTTCTCTCATTTCCCAGAAACAGAACAATTGCATGAGCAAAACACATGTATTTTTATTCACCCAGAAGTAGAAGTCTGTTGAATTCAGAAAAGAAGTTTAAAGTTTAGGGCTCCATCATTTAGCCTTGACTCTTCACGTGGGCAAAACTACAAGTGGAGTCACTGGGAAGGCTTTTTTGTTCTGTTTTCTTGGTGAGGGAAGGAAGTTTTCAATATGTAGCTGGTCTTCTGGATTTATGGCAGTGAGTAATAAAATCCCGTACTGGGCTGTTCCTCCAGATTCAGTGGGGTAGCATAGGTTTCTAACAAGATAGAACCAGATTTTTTTCCTTCTGCTGGAGAATAATTTAAATGAGTTTTAAATGTTCTCAATGGTTCTTAAACAGCTATTGATAGAAAACAATGAATAAAGAAATACCTGACAGCCTACCAGCCAAGGGGTTGGTAATGGCAGAGGTGTGATTCCAAGCAAAACACTGCTTGAAACAAACAAAATAAAAGCAGCCTGTTCTCTTGAGAATTAATGCTGGCTCCCTAAAGCTATTGGATTTCTTGGACAAATCCCCTTGCCTTTAATTCCCAGGTAAGTTTGACACGAGTCATGCACTACACCACATGGGTCTTGAGCGTGCCTTGCCCATTTGAATATTCCTGTTCGTGCTGAGCCTCCTGCTCAGTTCATTGATCCATTCTCAGGAAGACCCAGAGCAGGACAGAATTCCCTTTCCTCCAGAGACCTCACAGCAACACCGATTCACACCTCAGCTATGCACAGTTGCTTTCTAGTTCAGCCTTTTAAGAACAAAGTGTTACCATGTCTATGTCCTGTATCTGGCCTACTATGTCTCCTTACTAGGTATTTTAAAATTAAGCAACTTCAATTAGAGGTGGGGGAAAAGGGGGAGATGGCTGTACCTGGATCATCTTCATCTCGAGGCACCTTCTTGAAGCAGTCATTGAGAGATAAGTTGTGCCGTATGGAATTCTGCCAGCCAGCCTTGCTTTTGTTGTAGAACGGGAAGTTGTCGGCCACGTACTGGTAGATCTGGCTCAGCGTCAGCCTCTTGTCAGGTGCCCCGTGGATGGCCATGGCAATGAGGGCAGAGTAGGAGTAAGGTGGTCTCACCAACTTCATGAGCTCCTCTTGGGAGGGGAGGGGAAGCCAGCCAAGGTCAGTTCCTCCCAAGCTGTGCATGTTGGGCAGCAGCTGCCTCTGCATCCCGTACGACTGAGGAATGAAGGGGCTGCCGTTGGATCCTGGCAGATATGGGGGTGGGGTGATGGAGGGTCCGTTTAGCCAGAGGTAAGGATTGGGAGTGGTGCTGTAATCCGTCGTCTCAAAGGTGCTTGGTCGCTGTGGGCTCGGGATGTTCTGCGGATGGAAAAAGTTCTCGTAGTAGATATTCATCTCCGGAGGTTCTTGGCCGATGTTTGGGAACTGTGGGCTGCAGCGTGGAGGGGAGTGCGTTTGTGGGTCAAAGAAGCTCATGCTCTAACCCAGGCAGCTGGCAGGTTGTGCCACACCTGTGCTAGTGCTCCTTTCCCGGGACAGGTGCATCACCTGTGCCCTTCCCTAGGTACTTATGCACCTGTAAATGTTTCAGCCTGTGCTGCAGGCTCCACCCCACAGCCCTGAGTGGCTGCAGATGAGGACGATATCCTTTTTGGAATGCTGGCAGTCCCAGTCAGTCGTTGATGTCACATCTACCAAACGTGAAAGTTACAACTGTTTATCTTCTTAAATGAATGAAGGAATTTTCCACTTATGTGATGCATATAAAGAAAGCCTAAGGCATCTTGAAGTTAAAACACAGAGACCTTCCTCTTTCTACCTTTCACAGTGAAGATTCAGCATTTAGTATTTTTTTTCTTATTAAAGAAAAGCCATTTTGTGCTGCTGTTTGTAACACCTCAGAATGCAAAAGCCATTGTCACTAGTCAATGAAACAGTAGAGATATATACTACATGAAAATAAAAGAAAAGAAAAGAAGAGAAAAGAAAAGGTCAGGCCTTTTGCTTTTGTACCTTTAATTGCAGACTTGCTTGTACTTCCCCCTAGGCAATCACAGTACTACAGGCAAATTCTGTAGCTGGTTGCTCACGTGAGTAATCTTACTGATATAAATGGAATTAACTCCCTAAAGTAAGGATTAATCTTGTGAGAAAAAAAATTCAAGCTTAATAATCAAACCTTTCTTTAGAGCTTAAATTGGTGAACTGAGATGGGAAATCATTATGTGCTGCTTCCTCTTTGCTGCAGGATTGGTGCAGAGAGCTCATTAAACCTCACAGCACAGTTTCCAAAGAGGAAAGCAGTGATAGTGTTTGGCACAGATCTTTTCAGCCAAGTTCCCATATCTTCATTTGTATCTATACAGACAAGAATTTATTCCTTAAAATTAAGTATCAAGGAAAAATCTCTAGCCCTTTTATGATTTGGAAAAATCCTTGGTGCCTTGCATGGCACCCTGCACGTTTGGAGGAAAGAGCAGAGCTGCAATGCCACCACCCCTGTCTCAGGGTGGCAGCTCTTCACTGCATGGATGCCTGCACTGGACTGAGAGTTGCAGTTCCCTTTATAGTGATATTTACATGGTTTTTTTTCTGTGATTAAGGGACATACATCATTTAAAACTTGCCTCAGCCTTAATATCCATGCAAAAAAGAAGGTCCTGGACCTTCCAGATAGCTCTTGTCCTATGATATCTGCAGAAACACCAGTTTTGACATGTTGATTTGAATTCCTAGCTTTACCAAAGACCTTTCTGCTTTGTCACACATTCATCTTAATCTTTTGTGCTGCAGCACAACCACCAAGGCTCCCCACTCCCCAAGAATTAGTGATTCACCAATGTCATGTCCATATTGTTGCTTTGAAAGGTATGAAAAAAAATTCCACTGGAAATACTGTTGAAATATTGAGTACAGAATGACAAAGCAACTCAATTTGCCAGCTCAGAAACACAGCTCTACAGCTGTTACTTTAAAAATACATGCTTTCACTGCACAGAAAATCACTTGTACTGCAACAAACAAGCTGCTACTTTAATTTGAATGGCTGAGAGCTCAGAGTATGTAAATGCTAAATAACCTGTGCAGAGACACACATTAAACAGACAACAGTTAAGTGGAACATAGTGGGACTGGCTTATTTTCAAAGTGACAACTGCTGTGCAAAATGTGACTTGGACAAAAAAAAAGAGAAAAATATTCTTAATTTTTTAGGAGCTAATAATGGGAGTGTCTCCCTCCTCAAGAAACCTATATGAAATATTTTTTTTCACCATAATAATCTGAGTTACAAACATACAAAATGCTATTTGAGCAGCATTTCCTATAGCTTCCTAACTAACTTACTAACAAATTCATATATTTTTAAATTATATGTGTAATCCTGTAAATACTGGTACAAATATTGCTAATAACTGCCCCACCCCCTTATTTACAGAAGAGTCAATGGAACAAAACATTTAAGAAACACTCACATGAGTAAAACCACATTTACAATTAACTAAAGACCCAGAATATAGTGAGAAAAGTAAACATCAATTTTTTACCTGCTCAACAAATTAGATTTTTGCCAAAAAACCCTTGAAAACAAGAAAAACTTGTAAATTTATTCCAAGAAGTAAAACTTCAGCTAACTGCACCATGGACTTTGATGAGTGACATCTAAATACTTATTCCCTGAGGTGCTCTGCATTCACAGCTACAATAAAAATACACTCAAGTGGGTGCTGAGTGAATACAGGCTTTGAAAATAGCCCAGACTTTCCAAAGGGGAAAAGCATTATTTCTGCAGCCAGAGACTGATGAAGGCTGGGGAATTTCCTGTGCAAATGACTCTTGCTGAAGTTCTGGTGCAGTGCATTTGAGCAGGGTGAGCCTGAGCTGAGAGTGTTCCTTTTGTCAGGGCTGAAAGAAGGTAGCAATCCCAGAAGTCGGGAAAAGAGAAGGAAAACTGGTGAGGCTTCCATGTAAAGAGGCTGGGAAAAGGTGGCCAAGCTATGCTAAGAGATCATTTTTAGGGCTGGAAAACTCTGCAAATAAATTGGAGGCTGATGCTGGAGACAGTTTAATGATCATTATTCCAAAGGCATTGGGTCAGTGAGCTCTGACTAGGCAGGATGCACCAGGTTTTTTACATTTCTTTTTACTGCAGTCAATACTGCACGGCCCTGAGTGCGTGTCCCTGCCAGCTGGAAGCCTGGTCAACCACAGATTGTTGTCAAACCAAAGACTGTTGACAACTCTTGTGTTGTACAAATATTTGCTCCTCTCAGTTTCTTAAGGGAAACTCCAAAATCTGCAAGGTTGTGGCTGAGCCCCTGCAGAACCATTGTTTTCCATAGGATTTTTAGGTCATCTTCTGTGCACCCATCTACTACAGCCAACAGTAACATTTCTTCATACTGATTACCATTTCATAAAAGAAAAGATAATATTTGAAATCTTGGGTTAAGCAAGGATCAAATTAATTTCATTTAAATGCAGATTCCTCAGCATTTCCACTTATACTCCAAAGTAACCTACACATCCATTGTTTCTGAAATGCAGTGACCTGGCAGAGGTGTGTGCACACCAGCACACAGTTCATACAAACTATTCCTGTGGTCACAAAGAAGAAGGAAAAATCGTTTTTAAAAGAAAAGAGTCCATATACAAGTCAATATACCAAGCAACCTGCCTTGTTTCAAACAATTCACAGCCTGAATTCAGAAACAGCTCAATATCCATCAATAAGACATTTTCACACAGTGGAAAATTCTCTGTGCTCTGAGTTGTCCAGTAGATTACTTTCAGAAGTCTTCATGTCTTACTCCACTGATCATCTGCCCAGCATACCCACCAAATAAACCACACCATGAGGAGGAACAAGGTGTAGCAGGCAAAGTAATGTCATCTCAAGGACATTACAAAAGCATAAGAAATGTAAAATACAGCATTGCAAAACAAGGGACCTGAGCTTTATTTCTAGAAATGCAGGTTGAACATTAAATTAATGGAAAAGGCAATATAATTTGGATCTGTGCCATAAGTGCTGCAATGCTAGAATGCCCTTAGACTTTTTATGTATTCCAGAACACAATCACTGTGGATTTTTGAAGCAGCTTTATAATCGGGTTTGCAGAAAGAAGACTCTGAAACCTTGTAAAGGCTCATAGCTGCTCCCTGACCATGAGAATCATAACAAAAGTAGTCCCAACTCCTACTTCCACAAAGGCTTTCCACCATCTCCTAACATACAATAAAAAAGGCAGAGGGGATTAGGTGTCCCCTGACACCCAAGTGGGAATTAGTTGTGACAGGCCATGGGCAGGCAAGGAAGGATTGGCTGCCGATGGCTCCCACGGGATCTGCTGCCCTGGGGGACACACACGTGGTCACATCTGCAACACAGGGGTAGCTCAAGGCACAATCAGTGCCAAACTCTTTCTCATGGTAGAATCTGAGGTGTCCCTCTCAGTTATAGGAAATTCATACAAATACAGGTACTTCAATCAATCACATTTTGACAGCCTCAGTGCTGCTACAGCTCCCAAACAACCAACACAGTTCCCTCTTTCAAATTATCTGCTTGTTCTTCTACTTTCACCACTAAATGTGTTTTTATACTAGAAATCAATGATGCTAAAATAAGATGAGGTCTTGTATGAACATCAACATGGGTACCAAAGAAATTAATCTGTACACTCTTCCAAAACCCTTCAAAGCTTAAATTCTTGTGCATTTCAATTAAATGAATTTATTCATTTCAATGCATTTAAATGATTTATAGAAAGAAAAAACAGTAACATGCTAATGCTTCTGTTTCAGTCACATTTCAGCATCAGGTATTTGCTGGTATGGATAAACCAGCTCCTCCCACTCCACAATTCAAATAGAGATCGCATTGAAAAGACATTTTAGAGCCGCAGATTTTTTTCAGAAAACATAATTTCCTTTTGTTAAGGAAAAACGAGGTTTTTTCAGTGTTCTGTGCCCTTTAGTACTTGCACAACTCAAACACTTGCAGAAAATTAGAAACTAAATCTGGGAAGTGAACTGGTGCAAGTGCAGGGAACTACGCAGTGGACACACCCAGCCCCAGATAAACTTAAGGTTGTTTTATTGTAGCCAGGGTTTGACCGCAGTAAACTAAGATAACCTAACCTGCGAGCAGGATGATTTACGGCGCTGTTAATCCTGGCACTTCCAGGTGCTTCGCTGGGATTCCCGGTATCCGGGCAGGGAGAGCCGCGGCGGGGCTGCGACATGGGCGAGGTATCGCGACATCATATCGCCCCCTGGCGATGCTTTTTGGGAATGCACAACTTGGTGCGGACCTGCCCCGAGGAACAGCCACGATCCAGGTGTGATCCAGGTGTGATCCAGGTGTTCCCTGCGCGGTATCACCTGGATCTGAGCTTTAGTACCGGCATCTGGAAAAATAACCCTTTCTATATGTCAACATTTTTATCGTTTTCATGTTAGAATACTTCATTTGCTTTGGAATTTTGTGTGGAAATTCTGGTACATTTAGAGACATGTCTTTGTTTTAGATTAGTTTCTTTTTTTCTTTTTTTTTTGGCTTCCCCATCCTGATCTCAAATATTTCTGTTTTCCTGTCTTGTGAAAGAAATCTAAATGCAGTCATGGAAAAAAATTCTACAAATTCAGGCTTTGTGTGCTAGTGCTACTGAGTGTGTCAAAGCAACTGAAGTAAGACTTCACACTCATTATTTGCAGAATCCAAGTATCCAATCATAACATATTTTAATGTATAATAAAATACCATACAAAATACAGGGTTAAATACAGGTATCCGCATCTAAAGCTACTCTATCCAGGGCTGTTTTCTTATATTTAAAAATGTATTAAGCAATGATTCTGCAGAAATCCTTCCCTCAAAATATCTGTCAAACATGGAGAGTTTTTAGATTTTTTTCTAGTTACAACAGTACAAGATTCCTCCTACCTCACTTAGGTAAGTCTTTTCTGGCTGCTGGCCTGCCAGGGCATAAATACCTTGAAGGACTGTTTTGTGATCCCCATCACCTTTGCTGTGCCTTTTGAATCCGTCACCATCTAAACCCATGGTGACACCATCAGCAGCCACCGGCCATGAGCTGAACTAACGGCAGCAATGGCAAGGCTGATCAGGGGTTAACTGTGAATGAGAGATCAGCCATGCCTGTCACATGAACCGGGTACCAAATGCAGGTTGAATAGCCACACTCATAATGGGGCATCTGGAGCTGCAGAATGCATTAAAACGCAGGAAAAAATCATTAACACAGACACTCTATTTGTTCCAGCACAGACAGCCACAGTGGCTGTCTCATCCTAGGGTCAGCCATAGGAAAAATCCTCATGGCACAGGGAAGCTGTCAGCTATCCTGGAAGACAAAAAACTACAGTGAAAAAGGATAATTCTATGCAAAACCCAATCAGATCCAACTGTCCTCACTTTAAAGCCATGATTCAATTTATCTAACATTTAAAAGTTTATGAAATCCGTGGCCTACCCGAGGTTTGTTTGCAGAGCAATTCTTGGTTTATAGTGTTAATCTTTAGCACATGCTGCTTCATGAGGGCAAATCAGAACAGAAAATTACACACCAAGTCAATAAAGAACAAGTCCTCTCCTCACCCAGAGCAGGAAACACTGCCAATGCTAAGTCCTTACAACTGAGGGCAGCTCCTGAAGTGTTGCTCAATGTCCCCCCTCAGAAGGACCTCGAATGCCTAAGAGCAAGAAAAAACAGTTCTGGCAGGGAAATATAAGTAAGTTCTACGCAATGACTGCTCCAAGGCACCCAGGATAGGAAATGGCTGCAAGCTTTTTTTCATGGAGGCTTCCATAGTCCTAAAAAAATAAGAGATGCATCTAAAAAGATGGACATATCCTCATCCAAAAAAATAATGAGGGAAAGAATCCTTAAACTGTTTATTTTTCCTCCCTCCTCAGAAACAGTTTTTAAAAATGGGTGCTGCAAAACACAAGTTGGCTTTAAATTCTCTGATTTCTAAATGAGAAAGATGCTGTGTTTGGTTAAGTTATTCCTTTTATCTTCCCCCACTCTGGAGAATCAACCTGTGCTTTTGTTTTAAACAGAATGCCCTAATTCTGGATGATTCCCATTGACATTGGCATATACGGAACCAGACTCTGGGATAAATGTTCCATCATTTGAAGAGTTTTGTACTGAAGCTGAAACAAAAATAAAACAAAGAAAGGATCTCTCAGTATTTTATAAGAGTTAAGCTAAAATCCTTGAAAACAGCAGAGGAAATGAGCATAGAGAATTATGTGGTTGGGTGGCTTTAAACACAACTCCTGGACCTCAGCTGACTTAAATGGAAACCAAATTTAATAAAAAACAAAACCACTTTCTCTTTCCTACCATGCTATTTTAAAAATGTATTTAACATCTCTTCTTTGTAAACGTGCCCTCATCCCATGATCAGGGTGGAACAAATGGAAGCATAGATCCAACGATGTCTAATGTGCCAATGGGCTTCTTACAGAACAGGCAGTGTGGCACCAGTACCCCCTGGGGACTGGGAACAGTCGATCTGTAAGGTCTTTACCAACCCAAGCCATTCTGGGATTTTACTCACCCGCAATTTCTACTGTCTAATAAAGAAGATTACAGACTGTGTGTGATTGATAGAGATAAAAGTTCAATGTCAAGCAGGTACACAGGTCTATCACACATTCAAGTTCCAGAACAATGTGTTCCTAAGGTCTGTAAAATCTTTAATAAAACTCTCCTTCCTCCTCAGAAACTTGGTCCTTATTGACTTAGACTCTGACCACCTTCCTATAGCTCACACCAGCTAATTTTTATTGAAATGTGAAGAACACTAAATTCCTCTCCAGAATGAATATTTAAGTCATAATTCCATAATAAGGATTTAGTATGACCACATGGCACAAAAAGGGCAGGCAGGAGGCCCAAGTCAGATGAGGGTACTCCTGAGGAGCCTGATGTGGGTAAATGCCAACATTTGCTGTGTGTGACCCGACCTTGTGCTGCTCTGACCCAGCAGCTCCTGGAGCTGCACCGGCACCACCCACATGGTGCTGCATTCTGCAGACACCCAGGTACCCGTGTCTGTCCAAAAGTGAGATTTCTGCCTAAGCTGAGCATACAATGTGCAGCTTAAATGCATCTCAGGTCCCCGCAGTGTAACAGCTCCGTGCAGCTCAGCTCATCCAATCTCAGCGGCACGTGCAGCTTTCCTGCCCCTGCAAACAGGGCATCCATCACAGACTCACACACCCCAGCGCTAGCCCAGCACCGCCTGACAGCGACCCAGACTGTCACCAGCCAGACCAGCAGAACAGTCAGAGGGAAGGGAAATAACTGGGACAGAAAAACAGGTGAGAACACGGCTGTGTTCCTGACGGGCACCGGGAGAGCGGGAGGGCTCAGAGCTGGAGCCAGCCCTGCTGCCCTGGTTCCCTCGACAGCAGCCAAAGCCGGGCCCTGTCCTGCAGGGAATTTCTGCCCTCTGTGCTTCACCTCAAAGAATGCCAAATACAGGTTCGCTCCCTCCCCTCTGCATATATGAACTAAAGGCCTGTTGAGATCGTGACAGAAATGACAGCAAGCAGTGCTGATTCACATTTTTAAACTGATGTTGCCGCACTGGCACTTCATTATCCCAGGGCATCAATTACCCTTCATGTTATGCTGTTTATTTGGACTAAATGTCAGTATCCACCGTTTCTGGAAACTTGGGAAAGGCTGGACCTTGTTGTCCAAACATCCTTAAAATTCTAGTTCTATGAACGTCCTGTTCTTGACAGTTATTTTTTCTAAGTTAATTTTGCTTTTCTGCTGAGAGTTGATTGACATGATTTCAGGCGTGAAACTTAGGCTGGCAAGTAGAGGAAAATCTGTGGTGTGGGAAAACTAATAAAATTATGGCTGATATTTAGTAAATTAAATGTGAATCTAACCCCTTCACCAAAAACTGTACTGAAACCTGAGCAAAACACAAGCATGAATCTTGAACCACTGGTTTAACATCAAACTTCCTTTGGATATTGTGCTCCTGCCTTCCTGGTATTTGTTTCTGGGCTCTTCCTTCACTTCCATTCTTCCTAACAATTTATTTTGAGTTACAGTATTTCAAAAACAATTTATAAGAAGAGCTAGAGGTAACACTATTATTCCACTCACCTGAAAACATATCTGCAAGATATAATAAAAAGGTAACTTTTAACAGGTATTTTTACAAAGAATAAACAGTTCCTAAATCATAATTTCCAGTAGAACCAAACCTTTTATTTTAAAATACTTGCTTATTTTGTGATATATTTAAGGTATCTGCAAATAATATGGAAGGACAGCTCTGATACCTTCCCTCCTCTTCCCTCAGGTTAGCAAGATGTTAAACATGCACCCTTCAACCTTTCACTCTCTCTCACTCACAGATAACCTTCTCTATGAAACAGAAGACCTTTTCCTATGAAAGCCTTGTTCCTCCTCTGTGCCACTTCAGAAGCAGTACCAAATAGCTGTGGAAAGCAAATTAAACAAAACGAAACAAAAAGTCTGTAAGAATTCATGCCTAACACTGTAGTTAGTGTTAAAACTGGGCCCATTTTGTTTTGCTGTCTGTGGTTATTGTGGTGAGAAGTATTTCATGGTGCAGCATTAGTTCCAATGGCAAATATTCCAAACCTCTCACAGAAAACAATCACTAACTACTTCTGTAGAAAACAGCTTCACTTTGACAACTTGCAAAGAGAGTCTAAATTCATAAAACTAATTATTCACACTGTATGTTAAAGTGTCGATAGAAAAACTTAGGCTTAAACAAACTGCAGATGTCTTTCCATAGATCCAATTCCACAGCAAGGAATAACTTTAACCTCTTTGTCTTTCCCAAATCCACAGAAATGGCAACAAGGCCAGTCCCCCCATCCACAACACTATACATAGTTATAATTTATTTACCTGGTATAAACCTGTGTAAGTGTCTGAAACATGAAGGGATGGGTGAAGGAAATCATTGATCTTTTAGACCTCCTTCTGTCTGGATAACACAGCTGCCTGTAGAAAGGACTGACAGGTTATAAAACCCTCGAGGTGCTGACCTGCAGTGTTGTGGAGCTTCACACCAGTGAGGCGCCACCTCCCAGCTCTACCTCATGAGCTGTGAAGACACAGAAAATCGATCTAAACCCAGAAAACTTGGGCTCATAGAATTCCACTTGCTGTCAGTAAAAGATTGATACATTTTCTATGATGATACCTGCAGATGTCAGGGAGAAAGGGTCAGGGCAAATAAAAGAGATTTGTAACATTTTATTGAACAGCAGAAAATGTAGCTTTTGTTCATCGTGCTGCTGCATGTAAGGTCAATTTGTACATGTGTAAATAAACTTTTGCACGTTTTCCACAGAAGAGCTGCTGTTCTGAAAATAACTCAGGCATATGGTGTCACAGTCACAGCCATCACCCGGGAAAGATTTAGGATACAGAGCAGTGTGCTGCGAGCACAGAGGGATCTGAGGGCTGTAAATCCAGCTACAGCCACAGAGCAAATTGTCGGTGGCTATTTTGTGCTGAGCCATCTGTTGCCTTGGCTACAGTGCCAGCGAGGGTTTAAGGATAGCTGGAGTGTGTCTGTGCAAGCTCCACAAAACCATAACTCCTCTGCTCTTTGGGAAGAACAAACCCCACCTGGCATCACACAGGGAGCGTTGCACTTGGCCTTTCCACACATCTGCCCTCCCAGGAAGAGGCTTTGTCCCCAGGGAACACACAGGTCCCTCGGACCTCTATAACCAGAGCCTTCTGCTCCAGATCCCAGTGGACACATCTTGCAGTATTTCCCTCAAATGTTATTCCTGTATCTGTATCACAAGTAACTTGTCAGAGCCCATGAGCGGTATTGTTCATATTCTCCATCAGTGCCTTTCTTTAGTCAATGGTGCTCTAAAATAGAATATTTGTATGTAGATACAATTATTTGCAGTTGAGAAGTGGTCTTGTAAAAATTAATCACAGGTCTGCCGATGAAGGTTTGGAATGGGGCTCCACAGGCTGTTTTCCATCTTCCAGAACTTTGGACATGCGCTGAAAAAACACCAAAACAGATTTTCATTCATTACAAGTGATTCTGTGCTAAATTCAGTAATATGTATATTAATTACTCATGGCTTTAAGCTGTAGCTACAGCAAAAAGACATTGAGCAAATCCTTCATGTTTTTAATTCAGTTCTCTATTCCACAAAACCCTAAACCTGTATTTAAACCTATACACGATTCCAAACATGCCATGAAGCACTTCACAAACGGATTTTTAGCTTTAGTTAGTCCTTCTTCCTCCATGCATTCTATCCTCTGTATTCTATACACTATTTAAGTTTAAATATGAGTGGATGAGATAGTGCTGAAAAGCTTGCAACTCCTGGGTCTGAAAAAAGCAAGTGTGTGATAAATTGAATGTAAGTGAAATATTATAGACTTGAAATTATTAGGTTATTCTTGTTCCTACCAGAAAAAATATTATTATGAACACATTTAAATGCAGGCTTTCTTATATGCTGTTCTATAGCCCTTAAGGCATTATCCTTAAAAAAAAAAAAAAAAACAACAAAAACAGCACTACAAAAAGTAATGAATACAAATGAAACCTACTACCTAGGAAAAAAAGAAACCAAACCAACAAATGCTTTGCACTGAAAGATCAGAAAAGCTGACATGTAAAGTATTACAAGTGACCAAGAATAATTATGCAGTAATGCATCTTGCATTAATAAATGCCACCCTCCCACTACCCCCAAAAAATTGGAAAACCTTCACATTCTGCGTCCGAATAGCTGCCCTGGATAGACTTCCCCCCCATCAAATACCACGTTAAACGGAATTGTTTTAATTCTGTGAAGATTTCACAGACATCAGTGAAACGTTCTTCACTTTAAAGGAAGGCCGCCGGCTTTAAGAAACAGTGACGACTCCAGCGGGAGCCAATTCCAACTTCTCATTGAGCAGAAACTTTTCATTTCTCCACTAAGCATCTTCGCCCGGTGCCGTGCCCAGCCCGCTCCGAGGCCGGCGCTCCCCTCGCGGCACGGCCACATCCCGCGGGAATCGCCGCTTCCCTCCCTCGGGCACCGCCGCATCCCCCGGGAATCGCCGCTTCCCTCCCTCGGGCACCGCCACATCCCCCGGGAATCGCCGCTTCCCTCCCTCGGGCACCGCCACATCCCCCGGGAATCGCCGCTTCCCTCCCTCGACGGCACCGCCGCATCCCGCGGGAATCGCCGCTTCCCTCCCGAGCTGCGGGCTCCGGCACTCGGCGGCCACCCGCGCCCTCTGGCGGTGCGGGAGCGGAGCTGCACACGCAGGTACCTCCCTGCATCCCTGCATCATTGCATCCTTCCATCCCTGCATCCTTCCATCCCTGCATCATTGCATCCCTGCATCATTGCATCCTTCCATCCCTGCATCCTTCCATCCCTGCATCCTTCCGTCCCTGCATAAGCCTGCACCCCTGCATCCTTCCGTCCCTGCACCCCTCCATCATTGCAGCCTTCCATCCCTGCATCATTGCATCCTTGCATCCCTGCATCATTGCATCCTTCCATCCCTGCATCCTTCCATCCCTGCATCATTGCATCCCTGCATCATTGCATCCTTCCATCCCTGCATCCTTCCATCCCTGCATCCTTCCGTCCCTGCATAAGCCTGCACCCCTGCATCCTTCCGTCCCTGCACCCCTCCATCATTGCAGCCTTCCATCCCTGCATCATTGCATCCTTGCATCCCTGCATCATTGCATCCTTCCATCCCTGCATCCTTCCATCCCTGCATCATTGCATCCCTGCATCATTGCATCCTTCCATCCCTGCATCCTTCCATCCCTGCATCCTTCCGTCCCTGCATAAGCCTGCACCCCTGCATCCTTCCGTCCCTGCACCCCTCCATCATTGCAGCCTTCCATCCCTGCATCATTGCATCCTTCCATCCCTGCATCATTGCATCCTTCCATCCCTGCACTCCTGCACCCCTGCATCCTTCCATCCCTCCATGCCTACCTCCCTGCACCCCAGCATCCCTCCATCCCTCCCACTGGAAGCCCTGCCTCAGCCAGTTTTGCTTCCACATTGAGCTTCCAACCCACTCTGTCTGATGAAAGCATCAAGAAAAAAAAGCAGACTTTGACTTACAAACCTATTGATCTTAAAAATACTTAATTTTCATAGCACAGAATTTTTGAACACACAGCACTTCCTTTTTCCCCCCACAAACACACACAACCTACCATTGTTTTAAATAACTGGTTCACTTTCTTTTTCTTGGAGGTTTTCTTGTCACCATCTGAGGTGGTAGGAAACACTGGCTGGCTCAGCCTACGTGAGGCAATTGTTTCATCAGGTGCCACAGTGCTGAGAGACAGTGTTAATCCTTAGAATGGAAACAATATTGGTTACACCAAACAAAACCAAAAAAGTCAGAGTATGAGACAAAGCAGAGCTCAAAATAATGAACTACTGCAACAATTAGAAAAAACTGAGACATTTTAAATCCAACTATAGCCTTAGAATAAAATATTAAATCATGAGGAAACAGTAAAATTCATTACATTGAAACTGAAGAGTGAAAAAACCACAACAATCTGGCCAAAGAATTAAAAATAGATAAACACATGACAAAGAAGTGGGCCATGGCAGTGTGTTGTGTTGTGCTAAACATCTGTTACAGGCATCTGGAAAGAGAGGGGCACTGAGAGGGAGAGATGAAATGCAGGCTAAGAAATGGGATGTGCTATGGAACAAGGGGGTAAAGGATATGGAAATAGGCACCACAGTGCTCCCAAGCAGTTGCAGCCGTCACTACACACTGCAATTGGAATCCTTGTCCCAGAGGATTTCAAAGGGATGGAGAGAGCTGCCAGCCCTGCTTGGAGTAAACCCTGTTGTGTTCTCATCACCCCAGTGGAGTTCAGAACTCTCACTTTAGTGTCAGCACCTTACCTGGGATAGTCGGCATAGAACGACTGACAGTGCTCATCTGCTTGAGGACAGACGTTTTCTGAGGTGCCACCACGTGTTCTGAGAGGTTGGTGTCGCTCATGAACTCGTATTTCCTTGATAGCTGTTAAATAAAAAACCCTGACATTAATGATAAACTGAGAATTTGGTCCACATATCACATTATGCACAATCTAAAAACATGCAACAATTTTGTAGATCATTTATAGTTAAATACTTCTCATTCTACATAGAGAAAAACTATTCTAATAAAGTTACAGAAGTAATCTGTAATCTGAATTTCTATCCTATTTTTGGGATAATACCATCAGACAAGTCTGAGTGTGATCTGCAAAGTAAAATGAAGTTTTGAAAACATTTTTCCCTATTGTATTAACATACCCAGCTGGGCTGCTGCACAGCCTCGCCACTGCTTTTTTGAAGCAGAAGAAAATCCTTTAACTCAATAGGCAGTGGCATCCCCACAGTTTGGTGTATGTTATCTAATTTAATCAAAAGCCAAAGGTGTTATTTGGTTTTGTATATCAATTCTTCTCAGAGCACAACTGTGCTTTATCTCTGTTTTGCATAAGGACATGCAGTGTAAGACAGTCATAATCATCCATGGGTTTCTTGGGGCTTCCCCAAAGAATCTTGGCGTTCTACTCAATTCATTTTACCTTTGATGATTCCTTCAAACACTTTTGATCAAATTATTTATGCTCCCTCCATGTAATTCAACAATCTGTTACTGCCTGACTTTTTAATTTAGATGGGGCTTGTGTATCACAGAGGACATATAATAAAAGAAAATTCTCCTGAGGATTAAACGATACATATAAAAAAGGCTCAGTGTAAGTTACATAAGTCATTCTAATGATCCAGCAGTGCAATAAAGGCACTTGGATGATCTGTGGAGCGAGAGATGCCAGTGCTTCCAAACTTCAGTCTGGCATCATTTAAGGAGCCCTGTTTGCAATCTTGCAACTTCCTAACAGCTGCACGTTCCATAACAAGGTACAAAACGTACAGGGCTCATCACTTTTGAAATAGCCCTGGCTGCGAGGAGCTGCCATGAAATGTCAGCACAGTCAATTGCCTCTCCACAGGAAAGCAGCTTAACCCTCCCAACACAGCGCTCCTTTCTGAGCCAACCAAGCTCCCGAATCTGCAGCCTCAGAGCTCTGTTAGCTGTCACCATAAACCAGGAGAGATGTGCTGATTTTCTCACTGATTTGTTTCCTCCACAGCATCTCACATGTTTCATTCATGGCAGGCCAGATCATCTCTGCATCCTGCATATTTCCCTTTATGACAGCTGGAGTTCTCTGGAACATATTTTTCTTTTCCTAAGGAAAGGAGTGATGTCCTTTATTTCATGGATTATAAAATACTACTCTAAATCAGTAACATACACATTTCATGTCAGAGACAGAAATATCAGCTGCTGTCTTCTCATCAGCAAACACCACACTGCTTCTTTTTGTTCTTTTTTTGGACTTTCTCATCTTGACTTCAGGATGAGGATTATTTTGCGGAGCAGTCTCCTCTGATTCTGCTTTTCCTTGCTTTGGTAGCACTGCTTCCAGATCAAAGCTGCAGGAGCAAAGAAAAAAAGTACAAGTTGCTGAGTGATATTTTAAAAGCTGCTGGTATTCTGATGTCATTTCCCCATGAAATATAAATGCAGGTCATTCTTTCCTTCTACTTTCTAGGCAGCCTTGCAAACTGCTGGCAAAAAGAATGTGATGTGCTTCAGCAGCTGGCAACTGGAGATACAAATAAGATGCCTTCAGGCAGTATGACATAATCTTAAAATGTAGCAAAGAATGTAAAATATCAAAACAAGCTTAAATCCCCTTTTAAAGATTTGTGCAGTAGCTTAAGGACTCCTGAGCTAAACAGAGTGGAGCTCACATGGCAAGCTGATGTGTGGGGATATTGGTGCTGAAAGCAAGACATGCTATTCTGGCTGTTGAAAAGAACCAAAGTGGAACAGAGTATTGCTATTTGTTGCCATGTTGTAAATGCATCCTCCTATTTATTTCACCATATTGGACAAGGATACACATAGCCAGAGATTATCCTCCCCTGCCACCTTCTCTCTTCCTCTAATTTTTACAGCTTAAAAATTGGGCTACTTCTCATTAAAAAAAAAATAAAAAAATAAAAAAATTAGTGCTGGCTTTACTCCCCCTTCTGCTGATGTAATTAGCCTTTTGAACATGAGGCTGAACTTACTTTACAACATGAAAATTGAAAAGTCAAGCAGTGTGGTGAATTTGTTGACCTGTGCTTCCTAGAAACAACTTAGCATGCTAGGAATGAAACCCAGGTGCATGAAGCAGCTGCTTCGTGGACTCCTCTGGTTCTGTCAGGTGTCCTGCTTACTGCAGCACAAAAACGATGTTTGGCTGCTGCACCTCCTGGAGTGGCAGCTGAAGGGCAGGAGGAGCAGCCCCAGGAATCTCAAAATGTGAGGGGTGTTCAACACAGGGCTGGCCATCAAACATGACAGAACACAGGGGTGACTTAAGAACCCACAGCACCACGTTAGGGTCATACACCACTAGACTTTTAAAAATTTAACTACTCAAAAAAGGAGATTAAATATTTTAAAAAATAATCAAACACTGCTCAACAAGATCAGTTTTATATGTACGTTGTTTGGGAAGAAGTTCTATGAGAATGAAAAAGCTATACCTAGAATTGTCCTCTCAGATTTAAAAGTCTTATTGTTTTCCAGTGCTGCATTTACACCATATTAGGCAAAGCATTTTATATTACTACAGGCTTTACTAAAATGTTCCACCTCCTTTTCATGTTTGTAAAGGTTGTTCTCTTGCTCTCCACATTTTAAAAACAAAAATATGCTAATTAAGTTAAAAGCTGTATAAAGAGAAACTTGTAAAAACGCCCAGATCTTTGTAAATTTTTGAGAAGTAATTCAGTTTTAAAAATACTTATTTCCTGAAAATGAAGTGCCACTCTATTTTTTTTCTATGAGAATTGAATGCATTTTGTCTATCAAGATTGAAACACTGCAGCTTTAAGCCTAGAGGAAGTGACAGCTACAGTTAAAAATAATGTTGGCATAGGCTGGAAAGACTACTGGTGGTCTTTATTATTTTTAAATTTTTTCTTCGTTTCATCTCATAAAACTGATTAAAAAACAGGACTGAAGAAGAATTTATACTGTATTCATAACCAACCTTTCTGAAGCCATTTTTTTGGGAGTACTGCAGTCTGAATTCATGGAAGACATGGAGATAATGGATAACTGACGGTAGGATCTCAGCACCGACCTTGGCCGTCCGACCCTCTTCTCATCGAAGTCTGGCTGCAGGATTGGAAAAAGAAACACATTCTATCAAACAACCCCAGGATCTTCAATTCTTCCTTTTCACACCAGGTCTGGAAGACTGCACAGATGTTTAACTCCTGACATGAAAGAAGTTTTCTGCTCCCATTAATTACTGTGATTTATCTTGTGTCTGGATGAGTTCTTGCTCTTAAGACCTCCCAAACTCAATTCACAAAGTGTGTTCTCTGCAAAATTTTAAATTGCTTGGGTTTTTTTAAGTGCTGATCTCTAAGAGTGTTGGAGGGTTCAAGCAAGAGAGAAGATTGCTGATTGTGGATGACAGCCTCTATTATTGCAATTATTATTGCAATTATATAATTTCAAGTAAATTATTCCAATTACAGCCTCTATTACTGCAAAAAACCAAAACATACTCAGATAGACACATAGAATTTTCATCATACAGGTGTATAATACAGCACATATCCAAAATTTAGGTTAGAAACTTGCTACTTTTTCCCCTAAAATAGAAGAAATAAATCCTGTTATAAAATCACCAGTGTTGAAAGCAACAGTAAAAAATAATTTCCAAAGTAACTGGTGTTTAATCCCCAAAAACAGGCAACATCACTCTTGCTAGCCTGCACAAATCAGAATATTTTATTCAAGAATTGTCTGGGGAGTTTGTGTTCAGAAGTTATCCTTCAGTCCCCAGATATTTCAGTTTGTTCCCAACTAATATTTATAGTATTATACCCATGACAGGTTTTACTTCACAACACAGCTGGAAGTGGCTGGCACAGGGAGACATCGCTAGCAGATCAAAGCCTTAAACCACTAAGAAAAATTACAAAAGAGAACAAACAGAAGAACTTGCTCTTACTTCCTCAATATGGCTGAAAAGGCTTGGGACTTTTAGTTGTAATAAAATATACTCAAAATCTTCCAGAATGAGGAATATTTGATATGTCAGAGAATTGAATCAGCTCTTGGACAATACAACTCAGATCACAAGAAAACCCACAAGAAAAAAGAAATAGCATGATTTTGTTTAGAGCAAGTTGTGTATCAAGTAAAGAGAAATTGAGGTAGAGGTTAAAAGCAGAGGAATACCAATTCTCTGGCTCCATATTGTTTTTCCACTTTAACTTTTAAGTGCATGAAACATTCCTCCATCCGGTCATGGAAAGGACGAAGATTATCAGAAACTCTTCTTTCATGAATTTTAATTCCAGCCCCAAGGAAAGGTATCTTAGGAGGAACAAAAGAAGAGAAAAGGTGAGACTTTTCAAGTGGGTACAACAACTTCTCCATCTCTGTTTAAAGTATCTGATAAATCAGCTGCAAAACTCCTCCTGTGACTGGCAGGAGGATTTGTCCATTGATCTCAGCTTTGAGCACCAACTACAAGATGGAAAAAGCTCATGGAAAAATAGGTTTTCCCAGTAAATTTCTGAAAAATGTTGGCTGCCTCAGAGGCTGTTTTCTCTCTTCTATGTAATTTAATGTTATGAGCTTTGTGCAAAATACTTTTAGTTCCCCTTCTGCCATTAACGTTTTCGAACTGCTTTACTTCAGCTTTTAGCTCTTTTGCATTAATATCTGGGCTTTTTTGTAAAATCCACTTGGATTTCATGCTTCCTCTTTTGTGTTCTGACCCAGCAAATACTGTGAACATTGGTCAACCCATCATGTTGATTACATTTTACGGAAGTTCAATTTCAATATAATTTTTAGAGCATGGTATTAAAGCCCGTCTATTACTGACAGAGCAGTTTGTTCTCCTCAGAGAGATTTGCAGGGATAGGTGGAAATGACCACTTATTTCCTAATGCCAGGTGGCATTATGGCCAATCAACACCACTAACCCACTGAGTCCTTCTGATGGCCAGAAATCAACAATGCACAGAGGTGTGGTGGGCAACCACACAGGAAAACTGTAAAGATACAACTCAAATTAGTAACCAAACTGAGATGAATCAAAACGAAACAGGAAGAAACTTCAAAGACATTAAGAAAATAGTACAAAATAATTCCATTAAAACTATTTGGAAGATTCATTTCAAGGCTGAGAGCGGAATAAATGGTAAATTTTTGCTGTTTGTTGTCTATGAAAGGAGACAGAATCATAGAATCATCCAAGAGTTTGGGTTGGAAGGGACCTTTAAAGGGCTCCCAGTCCAATTCCCTGCCATGGGCAGGGACATCTTCAATTCCATCAGGTTGCTCAGAGCCAGCCTGACCTTGGATGTTTCCAGGGATGTTTTTAGTGAGTACAAAGAATGAGACGTGGAACATGAGGAGAAAAACCTTGAGCCATTCATTTCTGCTAGTAAAATCCCAGATGAAATCTCACAATTTCTTAGCATCCCTCTATTGTAGCAATGATTTCCATTTTGGACTAGATAATGGAAATAGAATGGATAATTTCTGAGGTCATGTTTTTCTCCGCTCAATTATCATTATCAGGTCAACAGAAAGAGCCATTTTCCCTCGAATCTCAGCAAAAATAGAGGTTTTTTTCTGTTACCACCTCCCATAGGTGCATTTTCCTCCTTGAGGACAAAAGGGTTCTGCAGGCTGGTTGTCTTCTCATAGGTACACTACATATAAAATAATAAAGAGTAAACCCAAATAACCTCAGCGCTGCTAGTATAGGGAGAATATTCAGTTCTCCTCTGGAGACAGAGCTTAAAAATATTTCCTTATAGTCTTCCATGTTATTTCCACACAGAAGACACATAGGAGCAATCTTGAAGGGTCATTGAGCAGGAAAATAATTCCTGAGAGCAGCAAATAGTCCATTAAGGTTTTTAATGCCAAAAAAACCCAACCCAAGCAAAACCAAAACAAAACACAAACAAAAACAAACAAACAAAACCGAACTAAACAAAACCCCCCAAACAAACAAATAAAACAAGTAAAAACCCCACCTCCATGAAAAACAAATACTCCAGCTCTAGGAAAGGGTTGTTCCCCAAGTGATTTTCTGACAATTGCCAAGCCCAGAAATTCATGAAATCATTATGACTTTTGTCATGCTCTCAGTTTTGTCTCCAGGAATGCAACCCAAGCTGGAAATCCCAGTCTTTTTAACCATAAATGTAGCCTGCAATATGTGGCTTTTGATAAACCATTCCAAATGATGTATTCTACAAAATACCTTTTAGGGGGTAAAAAAATGTGGAAATGACACAATCATCTCAATGCTGTGTTCTCCTGCTAGAGAGAAATGGAATAAAGGGACAGCTGCTGAAGCCTCAGTGGCTGCTGTCAGTGAGAAATTACCTGCCAAGCAATCAGATCTTTGAGTTTATTCAGCTTCTCTTCATCCTCTGGATGGTTTCTGATATATTCTTCTGTAAAGAAAGCCTTAGAGGGGAAAAAAAAAAAATCAGTCCATCATTTTGACAGGTAAAGAAATCAACCATTAATCCATAGAGCCCAGCTGGTGATCATAATATTGGTCATCCACGAAGAGAGACATATGCATGGTCCTTAGCCAGATACTGCTGCTGATAATTTCTCACTCTCTCGGTTGGGAACTGAGGTGCTCTTTTTTAAAAAAATGTATTTGGTCTTTATCTAACACTTCTGAGTTTGAGACTTTTACTATGAAACCAAATTATTACCTCTTTTATTAAGTTTACAGTGAAAATAAAATGACACCAATTTGGAATATCATGATTTACATCAACTAATAGCTTCAGTTGCTCTGGTTTGCTTCTAAAGACAGAGGTGACCAGGAAATGAAGATATGAGGATCCCTTAATTGATGGAATTATGGCTTCCTATCTCCCATTCACACTGCACCGCCATTTTAACAAAGGATGTAGGAGGATTATGAAATGATGCACCTGAAAATGTTCTTTGCAGTGACTCAAAAGCTCCTACCTTCTCATATTTAGCAAAGCCTCCCATAACAGCTGGATCAACAATTCCATTCAGAAGCATCGATAGTGGATTAATTGGAAGGTTCTCATCGCTCTGGTATTGGTTAATCATCATCAAAATTCTTTCATTTGTTGTGGACATGGTCTCGATAGCATTCTCTAAAGGACTGATTTCATGCTGTAAAGAAACAAAAGACTTCTAAGATTCATAAAGAGATAAACAGATCTTTTTGGTTTTATAGAACTCCACACATATGAACAACAATTTTGCAGTTCAGCAAACCCACATAGACTTGTTCAATTCTCTTGGGACTTGGTCCTGAAACTACAAGTCAGACATAAGATATATTGATCCTGTATTGAACAGTAGAAAGATTAAATGCAAATAATAACAGTTTTGTATGTATGAAAAGAAGTAACAGCAGCCTTGTTGATAATTTTTCAAGCTGGTTTGCACAGGAGGATTCAACAGCTCCAAGCTGGATGGATTCTGAGCACATTCATACACACCTGTGACATGGTGACCACCTCAAACCAGCGCAGAATTCCTGGAAGTTTGTAGGCTGTAACAAACGACGTCCTCTCAATCCACATAGACTGTAAAAAAACATAGCAGGAGAAAATGATACTTCGGGATTTGAACTTTAATCTTTTCTGCCTTCTGAGATGTCAGAGTGAGATGGATGTAGATGGAAAACATATGCATATTTTTGCATAAAAAGACACTGCAAAATTGATCTAGCACAGCAACTTGCACAAATAACTTTCCTGATTTCAGATTAAGTCATCTTCAGGCACAAAGCCTGCACACTGCAGAGGGAAAAGAAAATTACCCTTTAATCTTTTAGTCTGTATTCCTATTTTTGCCATTACAGATGGAATGACTGCCATTAAATGATCTGCTCTCACCTCTGCCTGGATTGTATTTCCACCCTCCACATTCAAAAGGTATCTCTGCAATTAAAAGCAGTAATAGCCCTATAATGACTCGTCAGCATTCTGACTTTGGTTTTGCTCCTTTGATTTTTTTTTTCAAACAAGACTGGCTGTTGGCATTTGAAAACAGCTTGGAATAGCTACTGTTTCATTTACCCTGCTGCTCCTTATTTTACCAGTATCAGCGCTCTGAAACCACCAGTACTGAGAAATAACATGACAGATGTAATGAAGACACTCCAGCTATCCCAGTTTCCACCTCTTTGAGGGAAACATGCATCTTATCAATTATCCTCAGCAATGAAAACATCAGCAATTTAGCTTTTGTAAAATCATTTCAAGGTATGCTCATAAATGGGCTCAAAACTCTCTAGTTGGCAAAGGAAGACAAGGTGCATCATGAGTCTTGATAAAACTGCAATTCTGGGATGTCAGGGTAGAGTTTGTGCCTGAAGTGTTGATTTAACAGCAGGTAGGAAGCTCCTTACATGAAAGTGTTGACTCTGCTAATCAGCACACACATAACAGAAATTGCACATTTTGGAGAGAAATGGCTTTTCCCACCAGTATGGCAAGGGCACAGCTTTAGCTATAAGGATTGGAAGGGATGCTTTTCAAAACAAACCATAAAATACCTGTAAAATGAAAATACAGACACCACATTTTTATGCAGAACACTGCAAAGTAATTTATGGTGGTGTAGATTTCTTAGAATATTTGAAGAGCAAAGGCTATTCCTCAGCATTATACCATTAGGAATGGGAGTAAAAATGACATAGGCAATTCTCTCATCAACTGAGATTTCACAGGACTGATGAAAGCAGGTGACACTCACCTCATTGCCAGGCTGGCAGCTGCTAGAAGTGTTGTCAACTACAAACAGCAAAGCATTTGATATTTATTTACATGCCACCTTGCTTCATAATGAAACTCTGTACCAGAAAATGTTACTGCTTAACACAAACATGTTGAACATGCTTAACTACATAATGTTCTCCTGCAAGTGAAACAGTGATGGATAATTAAGTACACAGAAGTCGTGCTGAAATAGAGGAGTCCTGCATTTGGTTTTTTTGAACCACATCTGAAAGCTAAGGGGTCTATAATGGGTAATCTGAGTCTAAGAAAGTAGCTAGGATCAAAATTCAGCCACAGTTACTAGAACTACATCCATCACCTTGTCATTAATTTACTTACAGCAAATTCATTTTCAGGGTCAACAGATCCTTTTCTGACTGGTCTTGAATAGTGGAACCGTTGGACGTTGTTTGACTTATAAAAGCTGAAAGATTTAAAAATGACTATTGTAAAACACAGAACCCAGAAATTAATGGATTTTGTTATCACAGAGAAATATTTCATTTTGAGTAGTTGAGTTTTTAATTAAAAGCAAATTTACTGCTCAGAAAAAAGGACTTTACTGGAAACTCAGGAGGCAACTACCTTATATATAAATCAGGGTCAGCACACAGTATTTTACAAGTATTAAGCTTCAATATGTGACTGGGTGTATTTCCCAGGTATAAAAATTCCAGGACTTCCAGATTAATGTTCAAACCTACAGAAGAAGGACTAGAAGAGAATTTCCCTCTCCTGTACTCCTGCTGTGGCACATGCACTGCTTGCCAGCTTTATCCTGGCTTATGAAGGGAGAATCTTTCATTCAAAACAACGGAGCAGAGCAGATATTCTCACCTGGAGTGGAACATGGCACATGACAAAGCAGTTTAATCTTGTCTAACAATCCTGCTCCCAGTGCTGAACAATATTCAATAAATTAAACAACTGAAGCCATCAATAACAATTTCTTGTGATAGAGAATAGAATGTGTGCAAGCACTTGTAGAGGGGGACATCAGTGTAAAGAATCCTTTGCAAATTCATGTTATGGTCTGTTCTATTCAGCTAATGATTCATTCTCCATCATTGTGAGCACATCTTTCCACTAAACCTGCAACCTAAACTTGGCTGTTAGCACTGGGACTGCAGAGTTTTGGCCAAGTATTTTGCTATCCACAGAAAAATCTCTCCTTTGGGTTTTTAATATTTGTTTTAAAAAGGAATTAAATGCAAACCCATGTTAAGTAAAACCTAATTTTGCACAGAAAAAAAAAAAATCTCAGAAATCTCTTCCAGTAAAACTAAACCATGTTTTGAAAGCCCAGAAAAATAAATGGAGAAGCCTCAAACGTCTAAGTTAAGCAAACCATGGTATGTTATTTCATAGGAAATGATGCTTTCTGATCCAAACTTCTAAGGTTTTTTCATCAGTAAAGAAAAGGAACTGTAAAATACTGCCACACTGAGTCAGACTACTTTATACAGTTCCATCTGAAAGGGCAGATATTTTGAAGCTCTTTGATAGAATAAATGCATTGTCATCACCTAATGTAACGAACAGTTAAATGCCCAATAAAGTACACTCCTAAACGTAAATCTTTATGAGCAGATGTAATCAGCAGTTTGGTTGAATGCTGCAGCTGAGACAAACCATTACAAAATCTCCCATATGAGCAGAGATTGTACATGGAACACTTTGCTACATAAACTGTAGCAGTTTGAGGTGGGTCTGGCACCACACTGAAATCAAATCGAACAGGACCACATTTATAATCTGCCTTTCAGTAACTGATTTTAAAATGAATCAAGCTGAAATTAGGACCACAATTTTTGGTGGCTTTTTGGGTTGCGTTGTTTTTTTGGTGTGAATGTGTTTGTTTATTTTAAAATCGTGTCACACAAGACCTGTGCTTGGATCTGCTTTATTCACTTTGGTGTGTGAATGAATTGGCAAATGACTGAGTTTGCAAAATATGGGTTGTCAGTTTAGGAATATGGACTGATTTTCATTATACTATCCACTACAGAAATTCACTTACTTTAGGATTTGATCAGGCACTGCCTTATTTTTGAATCTAGGCTGTTCCTCCAGGACTGGCTGCACTGTAAAACACTGAATATCTGAAATTGTGAAAGTTAAGGGCATATTATGAGCTATTAGTATGAAATAGTGTAGGCTGCAGGGGAAATTAAAAAAACAATAATAATAATAATAAAAAAAGACATTTTCTGATGAAAAATCTGAAGTGTTCAGGGTTTCATTTGTGGAGTTTCCTTGGTCAAAAAAGGAAAAATCTACCAGTAGTAACCAGTGAATATATATTAATTTTGAACTGCATATTTTTATTATTTCCTGAGCTTGAATATTTGCAGCTGAATTTATCACACTGACTCATTCATTAAATTTTTAAGCTCAGGCAACTTACAAAAATAACATCAACCACATCTGATGTTAACAGTTTCACTGTGTAGCTTTAGGCATGCATAAAGTCATGACGGTTAACATTTCATCTTCGAAATCTGTAACTGAACAGCCCTTTTTACTTGAGATTTCCTTTTTCTATGGAAGCGCTCTTTTTAAAATCTGAATACTGTATTTGTAAGTAAATATATCATGTTCTTACATATTTCAGTATGTTTGAAACTCATGCCCTCTGGTTAGATTCTTTTGCATAAGTGCAGAAGTAGTGCCTCTCTCCTGCTCCTTGCAAATAGATGAGCAAATTCTACCTTAAGGACTGAAGCATGTGATCTCCAAAAAAAATTAATTAGTTGAGACACAAGACAGACTTGGGAGAGCTTGGCTTTCAAGCTTAATGTACTATTTTAGACAAGCCTGTAATACTCCCACTACAATCCCAACAGTGTGAAAAGAAAGTATTCCCTTTCTCCTCCAGAAGGTTCCACCAGAATAGGCTCAAGAGCATATGTGAAATGTTGCAATTACCTTGAAAATTAATAAAAGAAAATCAAAATGCAAAAGCAAATGTCTTATCCAATGAGGTGATCTCGTATCTGCTCAGTCAGTAGTGACTTAAATCAGGAGAAAAAGATAATCAAGAGTTATTCTAACCAAGAATAATTGAGGCCATGCTAAAAGTTGGTTAACAATGTTTGTGAGTTAATTTTCCTAAGAAAATTTCTGAGGGACTTGGGACATGTTTATTTTGCCAAGGAATAGAGATGATACCAAAGTGTGGTACCAGTCATGAATTCATGAAGACATGAATTTAATACGAAGGCACAACAGCTATGAAAGTGAGGTAATAGACGATTTGCTGCTTTAAACTGGGTCTCTTCAAGTGTGTGACACTGGTTTTGCCATTTGAAGAAAATAAAGCTAAACCATGTATGAACTACAATGAATTTCCTTCCCCGAGAGGGCTGTCAAGCCCTAGCAGAGGCTGTCCAGGGAAGTGGCTGAGTCACCACCCCTGGAGGGATGTAAAAGCCATGTAGATGTTGCACTTGGGAACATGGGTGAACAAGGTTTATAGTTGGACTCATAGGTTTTTTCCAACCTAAATATTTCTATGATGAATGAAAGAGACAGACTCCTTAGAACTGCCAGAAAAACAGGAGCTCTCTTAGGAACAAACCATAAAAGACATGCAGGACATGTAAATAAAACCGCAAACCGAGCTGCCACATCAGTAAACTTTCAACCTCTTCGGGAAATTATTGTTTCACATGGACAAATTCATGCTAAGAACGAGGTTTCCCAGCCCTCCCTCCCCCTGCAATCTCCCACATGTCCAAGGATACACTGACCAGGAGAGTTCCTCACGTCCTCTCCGGGCGCTGCAGTCGTGTTCATCTTCTCCGCGCTGGGAAATCTGCCCATCAGCTGCGCCTGGAAATCCTCCCTCCTCTCGTACTCCTTGCCACGGTAGATGAACACTTTGTTCTGCAAGGAAGAAGGAGCTGATTGCCTGCACTGGCTGCTGCTGAGGCAGAAGTTAAAGGTTCGTGGTAATGGGCACAAAGACACAGCAGCGTCCAGATTTTCAATGGGTGTTGCTGTTTTCTGAATATTTATCAACTCTAAAGCCAAACAGCATTTTCACCAGGTGCTGGAAAGCAGCACTGTCTCTCCAGGGACTCTGGAGTGAATAAATAAATTAATCAGGAAAACAAAAGAAGAACTAAAACAGATGAAAAAGTAAGAATTTAAACAAGTTTACCCTCAGAAATGTTGGGAATCCTTGGCCATAATATCCAACAGCAAAATAGTCTGGTTTAGGCCTCAGAATTTTCATGATGTTTTCATAGAACTTTGCTTGCTGGATCTGAAAGCAAAACCAACTGTAATTACCTGTGTTTGAGGGTTTTATCTATCCATTTTTAACCTCTTCAGCAGTGCTAGACATGCAAGAGCTATCAGTTAGCAGCTGATGAGCAATAGCAATATCACACAGGACACTGCTGTGGGGCATGAAACACTGTCTACATTGATATGCAAATATAATACACAGCTAAATGGGTATGGCTTCATCTTTAATATGTGACCTCAGGACTGGGCTTACCCTTAACTTAGGAGAAATGCAAACACCAAAGTCATCCATGGCCACTGATATTATTCCTGAAATTATATATGTGGAAAAACTCCCTGCCTCAAATGTTTCCTGAGGTGTAGGATCAGCTCCAGTTTTTACTGTAGCCTCGTATTTAGGGCATACACCTTGTAAAGGGCTTAGAACAACTTCTTCCATAAAATACAAGTGGCATTTAGGTGTTATGCCTGTGAGAACACAGAACTGCAACTTAAGCTGGCAAAAATGTCTTTTATTTCATGATTAAAATTTAGCACAAGAAGCTTTCTTTATACACAGCACCATTCAAGAACATCGTGTTTTGATTCCCATAGTTCCTTTGTGGAAGATTCAGGGATATCTATTGAATGAGCCCTAAACATTTACTAAAAATCATACAAACATGAAACGTTTGGAGTAGAAAAAAAAAGTATGTGAGGGGCAGGATTCTTTTGGGATTAATTCAATTTTAATGAAAAAAACTAACTGAATATTTTATTTTCCTTCAAAATTTTCCTTGTAGCCTTTGGACCTACTTCTAATTCCTTGTGCTCTAATACTTCCACAGTCCTGATTAGGACAGAATTCTGAAGTTTGTCAAGATCCAAGCTGCTAAAATTTAAAGAAAAATTTAGGCAGAAAAGTTCATCCAGGTGTTCTTTCTACCCTAAAGCAGTACAAAGGCTTTAAAACAGGGCCTTTAAATTTCCCTAAGTGAGAACATTTTAATTTCATCTACAGACATTTCAGAATACTTCAATAAACAGATGTTCATGCAGCTTTAACTGACAGTTCCTTATGAACATTTCCTTTACCACCGGATTTTTACAGTGAAACAGCAACTCTTCAACAAATGAATTAAAAATCCATTGTAGACCACAAGCTCACAGGCAGCTCTGCCGTTTGAGAGCTGAAAAGCACTGATTTCTGTGGCTGCAATAATTTGGAGATCCATATATAATCTTACCAAGTTTTGACTTAGAAGTTCGTAGTCAAAAACTTCCTTTTCATATTGCTCTGCAAGTTCTTTGCATAAAGATATGGCTTCTTCCCACATCTGCAATGCAACCACACATTCAAAAAGTAAATCCAGTACCAACAAACAAGTTTTTAATGCATCACAGCTTAACTGCAGTTTTATTGATTATGCTGTCTTTAAAGTGCAGTCATTTATTAACCATACATTTAGAGTGGAAGACTCAGGGCAATCATAAACTTAAGGAAAGCAGATTAATGTTAAAAAATAAAAGTGTTTTATGATTCATTACAGGGAGGAATAAGTAACCCTACTTTATTATTAGAATAACATTTTTTTAAAAATCATCTACCCTTTCAGATACATTAGGGAAAAAGAAAAAAAAAAAGACTAAATCACTGAGGTGATAACATCCAGAACATACCCCCAGCCCAGAGCAGTGTATGAGGGGACTGCCTGTCCCTAAAACACACACCATTTACCAAAACATTCTGCAGCATCCATAACCATAGGGAGCCTTGGCTATGACAGCTCTCCTCATCAGCTAAAGAGCCACAAGTCTGAAATTGCTTCTTGCCCAGAGTTGCAGCTTCTTTCTTTCCACTCAACTTCCTCTGACAATGACTGGCACTGAAAGACCAGCACTGCTTTGCCCATCTGCTGTGGGCACTTCACAAAAAGCGGCCCTAACGCAGGAACAAACTCCCTCTCATAAGGATAATTCTCAGATTCTGGCTGTCTCCTCACCTCTTCAGAACAGAGGAGGCAGGGGGGTCCCTGAGCACAACTCTCTGCTGCTGAAGGGACACTGGTGTCACACATGAGGCCATTTTCCATGGTGCCATGTGCTCCTAGGACAGCTGATCCTGACACTGCCATCTGGCTCCCTGGTCCCTGGGGAGAACCTGAGTGCTGGGAGCTGCAGGTCAGAATTGGGAGGGTTTGGCTCTCCTGGGCCAGGGGGTGGGCACTGCTGCAGTGCAGTCACTGCAGATGCCAACAGAAAACCTGAGCAGCTGAAGATGAAACTTTCTGCCTTGTGAATTATAGGAAGGACTTCTTTTGCAAGAAGCAGTAATGAATTGCCTCCCCCCTTCGTACCTTTGGCTACATCTGAACAAGACATAATGACTTAAAGGTCTTATTGGGTCATGAGATTAATTACCTGGCACTGCAGAGCTTCTCCCTGCTTTCTAGTCCTTTGCTTTATTTCCAAAATTCTCAGCTCCAATGTCATTGCACTGACAGGTAATTTTATTAACATTTTTTTTTGTCTTAAATTGAACTAAAGTGAGGTACTGAACATCAATCTACTACATTTTGAATTTAGGATACAATTCCTAATCCTCTCTGAAACAAATATGTCTATTTTGAACTCTCTGAGGTTTTCTGGGGATAAGGGCCAAGTGGCTCAGAAATGGAAACCGTATAGTCCATACTCTTTTCTTTGTAAAGGGAAGTAGATTCAACATTTTTTATCGTATTTTATTATTTTATCATATTTTATTAGACAGAGATGCTTGTGACAATGTGCTGAAACATGAGCCCTCTTTCTCTGTGAATGAGGTTATTGAAAGAACATGTTCCTATGGAACAGATATACTCTGGGAATAAGCCTCCAGGACAATTTTTACTTGACCCACATTTCAAAGAAGCTTTTCCTCACAAATATTTTATACAGGGCACATTCATTAAACACGACTATTCAGAGCAGCACAGCAGAGAGATTTGGAGGGGAAGAACTCTCCAGACCTACCTTTCCTTTGTCAAAGTATTCTATGATCTTTTCGTACAAATTCTCTTTCAAGTGTCTGTAGGTCTGGGAGCACTGGAACTCTGTTGACATGACTTGGGGTGCACACTGTTCATCTGACCACTGAGAATCAGAACACATCAAAAAGGATTTGCAAGTTCAACGTTTCACATCAAAGCCCCCCTCCCACAAGGGCCGGTCCCCTGGGCTCTTCTAAGTGTTTTCTTCCCAAGTCTTTGTAACCCATGCACAGAGAAACTGGGAAAGGCACTGGGAGTGCATTCACTTCCCATTCAGACAAGCGCTGTATTTCATGGGATAACCAGCACTGGACATAATATTTAAAAACAATTTTAAAATGTTGTACCGGCCCATCCTTGCCCCACCCACAAATTTTAGTTAAAAATCTATGTGAGAAAATGAGTTCATTTTTTTCAGTGGTGTCATCTTGACTGACTTGGTTTTGATTTCTTGCCTTGAAATATTTCATATATTATCTTTGTCTATACCAATACATACAATATACCTCATATTTGTATGATCATAAAAAATCAAAATGAAGTTTAAGCAAAATAGCCCACATTTATATAGTTCTGCAGTAAATTCCATACAAAATCTCAGGTTTTTGCTGAAGAATATTTAAATTTGGAATGCTCCCTTGTAATGGAAATGGATCTTACTTAGGTATTTACATTTCAATTGATACTGTCAGTTACATTGGTAATGAACAATAGTTGTAGTGAAAGATAATTAATTGCCAGCTACAAAAGAAAGCCAACATAACTTGGTAGTGTAATCCATATTATTTAAAAGTTAGATGCCCCTTGTGATAGCTGGAACTGTGTTTAATTTTCATAACTGTTATGGTTGGGGTAATAAGAAATTTCCAAAATGAAAACCATACCATAAAGGAAAACTCTTTGTATTATTTTTAGCAATATATGGCTTTTAATCACCTACTGAAAATATAATTTCAACAATTAATGTTAATTTTGTATGACCTACTGCAGTATTTCTAACTAGAAACTTGAATACCCCTGTGGAAAACAACTAATATGCAGTAAATCAGAGATTAAGACATTCACTTTAATATATAAAACTGAAAATTGCAAAAGCTTAATTATATATTGAGTTTAGAGAATCTAACCTTGAGGAGCCACGTATGGAGTAGAAGGGTATATGCTGCTTCTGTGTAATTCTCACAATCTAAATGAAGATCTCGCAATTTATACAAATACCTGATAGAGGAGAGAGCACGGATTAGACTAGGTACTGACATGACTGGAATACTGAGTGTCACAGTGTTCCAGATAAGAGGAAACGCCGTGGATGTCCCACCGTGCCTCCCCAAAGAGCCTTCAAGGACACTGAGGGGGGTGACAGCTCTGAGCATTTGTTCACACTCTGCTGTGTTCCTTTTGTGTGCTGGAACTTGGGGCACAAAAGGAGGAGAGAGAGCCGTCCTCCTCCTGGGAACTGCTGTCAGCTCCTCCTCCAAGAGCGAGGATTCCTGCACTCAGGGGCTGAGAGAGACCTCCAAGTCCAACATTCCTGGAGTGTCATTCAGAGCAGTTTCTGTCCCCTGCAGCGCCTCTCACCTGCAGGCACAGGTTCTCCATGTTTACAAGTGCAACCAGATAACCCAGGGGCAATACGAAGGTGGAAAATAGCAGCCAGGCAGAGCAGTCCCTGTACAGCCTGGGAGGGGCCGGGGCAGAAGAGTTGATCTAAGCTGGACACTCCCCTTGAGCCCCAGCTGTCCCAGCACAGTCACTGCCCACCGTGGGGCTGGGGCAGAAGAGTTGTTCTAAGCTGGACGCTCCCCTTGAGCCCCAGCTGTCCCAGCACAGTCACTGCCCACCGGGGGGCTGGGGCTGCAGCTGCGGCAGCCAGAAGAGAAAGTGCATCCCATCCTCGAACCCACACCGGGAGCTTTGGGACTCAGGAGCTCTGACACCTTGCTGTGGCACTTCAAGGCGTTCCCCTTGCCACATGCCAGCCCAGCAGAAAGGGCTCCCCCAGCAGTGCCCACAGAGGGAGCGCTGTTCCCCACGGCCACTCTGGTTCACAGCTCAGGGTCAGCTCGGAGTCACCTCCAGGGTCAGCTCTGAACCAGCTCCAGGGTCAGCTCTGAACCACCTCCAGGGTCAGCTCTGAGTCACCTCCAGGGTCAGCTCTGAGTCACCTCCAGGGTCAGCTCTGAACCAGCTCCAGGGTCAGCTCTGAGTCACCTCCAGGGTCAGCTCTGAGTCACCTCCAGGGTCAGCTCTGAACCACCTCCAGGGTCAGCTCTGAGTCACCTCCAGGGTCAGCTCTGAGTCACCTGCAGGGTCAGCTCTGAACCACCTCCAGGGTCAGCTCTGAGTCACCTCCAGCACTCACTTTCAGCTGGGAATCTGGGCTTTGCTCTACAGATTTCGCAGGAGAGGAGAGACAGCAAATGGGGAGCTTTTGAAGCAGCAAGATCTGCTGCAGCCCACATACAAAGCTCTTGGAGACAGCAAGAGGCCATGTCACATCTGAAGGAACTCGGCAGTGCAGCTGCAGCTCTCACAGAAAATGCCTCAGCTGTAACCCTGCCTGGTGGAGTGTTGCATACTGAAGGAGACTCAGCAGACTGGGCCATTCTACAAAACCAAAAAGTTTTCTCTGCCATCCTAAATGCAGGGTACATCCTCCCTCAAACCTCAAATCTATCTGCACTGTCTTAATTTTAAACAATAGACAATGAATGTTGAGTGATTTGATCAATTAAAAGTTAATTCTTGTGGAAAAAAATGCTGCTGTTGATTACATAGCATGGATTCCCAGTTGCTGAAGGCTGAGCTAACAGAGTGAGAATGCAGATGAGGCCAGGGCCACTGCAGAGTCATTGTGGATGGTGAAGTAACATTAAGTCCAGAAATCCAAGCACAACTATAAAACTAGAATTCACAAGACAATGTTATTTCTCTCACCAAAAGAGATCCAACAGAATGGTTGCCATACCTGATGTACATCTCTTCACGGTTAATGTCCTTGTAGAAATTCTAGGGACACAAATATTTAAAGTTACCTCCTAACGGCCTTTAATAAAATGCTACATATATAGACACACACTGAGGTTTTGCTTTTCTTGCTAGTTAGAAAGCATAGATGGCATGAGAAATAGATTATTTACAGACTATCCAAAGTTCAAACTTGGAACTACTTCAATTAATTTTTTTTAAATTATATGTATGTTTTTATACACATGCATATTTCTAGTTCATAATGAAATCATTACTGGAAGTTTTTTTATTGGAGAAGAGGAAAACAAGGTTATCCAAATGCATTAACACAATAAACCACATGTTCCAGCTACACGTGATAGAAGCTGGTATGTATTGAAGCCGACGTGCAGCACTGCAAATACAGAGCACTGTTGTGCAATACCTCTAAAGGGGCCAATTCCAAGAATAAAGCTCATTTTTTGTCACCATAACATGTTTGCAGGTGTGCAAGTTGCTAAGGCAGTTCAAAATGTGTGATGAGAATTGTCTCCTGCAGAAATTGATACTACATTGCACAGTGATTATTGAGGAACAGAGGGCATGCGAGTGAATGCTTCAAAATTGATGGACGTTCCTCCTCAGCTTTGAGGAGTTTCCTGGAGGAGGAATCTCTGTATGCAATATCCTCATTACAAAACAGGAATAGAAAAGAAGACAGAGTGGCCTAGGACCAGATCAGAGCCTCGAGCCTCTTGGCACCTTGCTGCGAGGGTGCCCTGCAGGTTTCCTGCCCACATTTGAAAACCGTAGCTATTGAGATGCTGGAGCAGCCAGTGGGTCAGTTCCTCATCACAACCCGAGGAACCAAGTTCCTCAAGTGGGTTCTGCTGAGAGCCCACTGTCACATTAAGCTCATCAATAGGCAGAGGCATGTGAGCAGCAAACTTCCTGATTTATCCACAGAATCAAAGTGGATAAAACATACGAGCAAAACAAAAGAAACGGGTGAAGTTGCTTTCAGACTTATGCATATATCGGTGCAAATGGATATAAAAATCTCCTGCCTCAGAGTTTGAATCACTAGGGAACGTTGTCACCCACTCCTGCCCCCAGGAAGATCTACCTTCATGTTTCAGAAATGGATTCTAATGCTCTCCCTCCCTCACAGCAGGCTCCAGCAGAGAACGTACCAGCAGGTTCACGGTGCAGCTCATGCGGTTGTCCTTGCTCTCGTCGTTCATCACAGCACGATAATCCAGCAGCCTCTCCAAGAGCCCTTTCACCAGGCTCACAAAGCTTTCCACCAAGCTGAAAATGCCAGGGTGCTGCTTGGCACACGCTGTAAGGCTGCAAATAAACACAAATGTTGGGACAATTCTGAAGGCAAATACTGAATTAGGGCTAAATCAACTGCAGAATGCACTGGAAATTCCCTCTGTGAGTTGATAATTTAGATATGCAGAAGACAGATGGCATATAAATCAAATGGAAAAAAAAAAGGAACATTTACTTCTGTCTGAAAACAGCTTTGAATTCAAGGCTGTACCCATGACTTCAGGACAGAGCAACCTGCACCTCTGCTATCACAAACTCAAGTCTCTGGAATGTCACACTATTGCAATAAAGACTGCACCTTCCCTTCTCATCATAAAATGCAAAATGCTTTCCTTCTCTTTGTACTGGTACATGTGAGTAGAAAGTTAAAATGAAGAAAAATTACAATTTTAGGTCAAAAAAGACATTACCAGAGTAATTTTACTTTGAGAAACAAGCACAACCAGACAATCAATTTTCTGTAGATTGAAAAGAGCAGCTTGATCTCTTTTGATAAAAATACAGGAAAGGGAATTTTACATTTTGGCATCATCAGATTCAATTTACATTAACAAAACATTAGCATATGCTGTTTCTAAAAAGTGCTGAAGTGATTTAGGAGTAGATATTTCACTTTCTTTGTTTTCAGAGTTTAATTGTTTAAACATCATTGAATGATTACCAACATCTCATTATTTTCTTTCTTTGTTTAAGAGCTTGTTTCCTCTATTTAATGTATATTTTCACATATAGATTCAAGCATTGGGTCAGGCAGAAATGCAGTTAATTTTCCCCATGGCAGTTCTGCTTTTTATTGGTAGCTGGGAAGGTTCTGACCTCTTAATACTCAATTATCAATTGTGCTCTACATCACTGTTTTCAAGACACCCAGTAAAAAAAAAATTCTTTAGGCACAATATTTTTAGAAACTTTAATTACAAAGTATACTGTTTTAATTAATAGCAAAAATAATATTTTTAATTCCTCATAATTATTTGAACCTTCTTTAGGAAATACATATTCATATTGACTTCAATTGCAAAGAAATCCTCAAAGCTCTGGCCTAAAATGCAACCTCTGCAGATTACCCAGGAATAAAGTTCTATCTCAAGTAAAGTAAAACCAGCATCTAAAGTTTATTCCTTGGATTGTACAGCTCCAGTGGAGTTACTGAGCTGAGACAGAGGGAATGTGTACGTGGATGTCTGAAAGAACATTTATATTGGATAAGATAGGAGGGACAGAGGCCAACAGACAAAACCAGAATACTCCAATTGCTCTCGTCTGACTGGTCTGAAATGGAAATATTTAAATCAATAACTGACACATGGCTTATAAAATACACTGTAAATGGAATGGAAACACTAAAGGGGCTGAAGAGCTGAAAACTGACAAAAAAGGCTGGAGCACCTTAAGTGATGTTTGTGGGAGAGAAAATAAGAAAGTCTCAGAACCATGTAGGAGACTGGAATATTATACAGGAAAAATAGTGTTATTTTACATATACAATTATCAAAACCAGTGTGAGACACTAATGAAGGAAAGTACAGTCACCATTTAAGTGACTATTATGGATTTTTGCCCCAGGTTCCCTTGGAGTAACAACAGCCAGACCTGTGAACGTTACCTGACTGCACAATGAACACGAGGCACCAAGACATCACATTTCTTTCCAATACAAGGAGAAAAACATTGACATAAACCACAAGCTATTACTGGGTCTCACCCAGGACAAAGTACATAACTCCAGTCACTAAAGAAAGGTGAACCAGAGTACACATAAAGGAAAACTACAGAAAGAATAGGAGAGAGGAATACCTGTCTCTTGAGGGAAGATTTAAAAAGTTGTATTGCTCAGCTTTATACAGTAATCCCAATAAAAAGGACCATAAAACTTCAGAAGAATTTTTTACCCCCAGGAGGGAGCAAGAAAGCTTTGAATTTTTAAACAGAGCTTGAAAAAAAAAAGAAAATTTTAAATAAAAAAATATTTGCAATAAAGTTCGAGAAAACAACTGCATAGCATGGGCCACTGTGAACACGGGGAACTGGAAAGCTGCCAAATTCCTTTTCCTGTTGTGCCTACATTAGTAACTAAAACATGCCAGAATTCATTTTCTGAGCCTGAGGACAAGTGGCATGGCAGAACTTGTGCTCATGGAGCTGGATTGATTCTCCTGCATTTCCCCAAGCAGGGCAGCCTTGCCTCCTCTGCCTGCTGGGAGCAGCCTCTCCCCCTCCCACATCACCCCAGCTGCCCCTGGGACTGTCTGGGACAGCACTCACTAGCACAGGGCACAGCCCCAGCATGGGATTGGGGACAAATCCAAGGCAGGGCTTAGTTAAACTTCTGCTGAACTTGTTTGGTTTATTAGGATGGGCATTAACAAACTCCCAGCAACCACCAGTGTGGGCAAATGTTGGATGCAGAGGTGCTGCTAAATATCTGCCTTCAGGTGACACCTGGAACTGTGCAGGAGTGCAGACAGTTATAGGAGATCAGCTGATGAAAATCTGACCAAAGGAATAAATGTGGAGCCCAGTTCAGCTGGGTCTCCTTCCAGCTGGAACAGGGAACTGGGGACAGAGGTTTGAAATCCCTGCTTTGAAAGGTGTAAAGGTAGGAAGGTTTAAACCAAACCAACGGAGAGAACAGGTCCTACCACAGGCAGGTCACCAGCCTCTGCTTCAACTGTCCATCTACAGGTGCCATTCAACAACTTCAAGGATAGAAGAAAAAATATCATCTGAACATAAGATGAAGTCATCTTTAGAAATGTGGAAACTTTGAACTTGAGGCCTTCTAGAAAGTGGGACAGTTCCAAGGGGAAAAAACAGATATGTCAAAGCAAGAGGGGGCCTTGGGAAGGCAGGGAGTTCAAAAGCTCTGTGCTGTGTTTAATGACACTCCTTGACTGCACTACTGAAAATGGGGTTTAACTGGAGAGTGCCACTTTCCAAGAAAAGCGCTGGAATGAAAGAGCAAAGTGCAAACAAGGCAAGCAAACAATGTTACCCAGCTCAGAAAGAGTGAACTTCAAAGAGCCTCACGCACAAGATCTGAGGGAAGCTTTGCTTTTTGCATTGATAAAGTCTCAGTTTGAACACTCTCTCCAGCTTTGAGGCAATGTAGTATTTCAAAATAGATGAGACATTGTAGGAACGTCCAGAAAGCATTCCATATGATAGAGTGAAATACTGGGGTTGTTTACCTTAAGGGGAAGCCTGAAGGAAACTAGACAGCAACATTCAAATTTGATAAAAGCTGCTGCAAAAAGAAACAGAATAAATGATTCTTTATGTCCCCTGTGTGTGTACCCAAAGCTTTCATGGTTCATCTGATGAGAGATGTGACTTTGCAAAGACTGCTGCCCCTACACAGAAACACAACCCATGCAGGGTAGCAGGCTCTGAAGAATCAAAACATACACATGATATCACAAAGACTTGTTTAAATTCAGACAATAATCTCTTGGAGTCCAATCTAGGCATCGTGGTGTATGTAAAAATTCAGATTAGGTATAATTTCTTCATAATTTAGCTGAAGCACAAAACAATGAAAAGCAACCAGGAAAATAATTTCAATGAGGAAAACTGCAATTCAAACCAGGTGTGGTGAAGCATTGTGCTATTTCCAGTCCCTTCATGAGAAAAATTGCTAAGATTCTATTTTAGGTGAGGTTACCAACCTGAGAACCGGGAACAATAAGACAGAAGCATATCCTGAAGGCATTTATTCTATTTATTCTCATGCACTACTTACATGGACTCAAACAACAGCATGTAGTGCTCATCCCCTCGTCCTCCTTCCACCTCATGATCCAACTTCAAAATTATTTCATTTTCAAACTAATAAAGAAAGAAAAATCAAAACACTGAGTAGCTATCCAGAGGTCAACACACTTCAACATGGCATCAAAAATGTACCTTTGTATAGTTATGTCACATATTCCCCAGGGTCAAATGCTTGAGCACATTCTGGTCCGGGCTTTTAGCTCGGCTGAAAGCTTGGGCACAGATTTTCACCAAGCTTCCCCTGCACTGGGCACATGAGACACAACCTCGAGGTCTGAGTGCAGGTACAGACAGTCTTTGTCCTCACCCACATCACTGTACCCTGCTCACATGCAGGAAAGATCTACCTCAGGGTTCTTGACAAGACTTTAGCACAGCAAGAGGCACACAGAGAGCATTAGCAGAGACCTACACTGAAATAAAGCTCAGTTGCTTTACATAGATCTAATTATTAAAACCACTGTAAAAATGACAGAATTCATTACTGTGCTAATGCAGCGAGTTTTCACGTTTTTCTTTGATACAAAATTTCACACAATTGTCAGTACATGAATAATTCTGTTTCTCCCTGGAGTGTTTCTGTGTAATTGAGAGCTTTGGCAGGCTGGGATCCAGATCATCCCATCAGAGAACCGGAAGCCTTTCATGGTGCAAAGAATTACTGCAATATTTCATATATGGTACTTTCAGATAACTGCAATGCAAAATATTTTACCTGATTTAAATACATCCTCATTGAAACATTCAGCTCTGAGCTGAAGAAGCCAAGCCAGGGTTACAGAGAGGAAAACAGTTCTTCCTCTTAGAGCACGAAGCAGGTCATGCATCTCTTCAGATGTGTTTTAGAGGGGACAATTCCCTCACTTGTAAAGAACAAGATATTTTAACTGGAAATATGTTACTAGATGTACTTCCTTCAAGTAGGTCATGATTCAAACTCTCCACCCACAAAAATGATTCATCATTTTTCAAGAATGAAGGACAAACATTTCCCTCTTCCCTCCAGTGTCCAACCCAGACCTACTGGACACCCTGATCCTACAAACCATTTTTGAGACAGAACCCTGAAGCAACTGCTGCTTCTTTGAAGGAGCTTTGGAACAGCATCTTGAGCAGCCAAACGTCTTCACTGCTCACACCAAAAGCCAAAGCCTGGGCTCAGAGCAGAAGCAGAGCAGGCACACACCTCTGGAAAGGGGCAGGGAGGAAGGAGCCATTTCCAACACTTCTTACTTGCAGGTTTTGCTGCTCTAATATTAGTTCTTTGTCTGTAATTTGAATACAAATTAAAGACTGCCTGTGGAACAGTACATATTATACTAATATTAGAGAATAAAGAGCTATCATTGAAAAATAGCTTAACAGGAAAAATAAAATTATTCTGTCTCATCCCGGCTGAAATAGAAGTTTAAAGGGCTCTGAATTAATTTTTATGTGTAAGCAGGATGTGTTTTCGTGTTTGACGTGGGTAACACAGGTGCACTGCACTTTCAGGACAAGGAAATATTAAGTAAAACCATCCAATCCAGCCATTTTCTGAGGACTTACTGCAGTTAGACAAATCTGTGAATATAGTGCAGGTCAAGCACCAGTTAAAAATCATCCACCTCTTAAATCCTTCCTAGTACTTATTCAGCAGGTAGAGAATTGATTACTTCTCGAAGAGGCAATAATTTCACATTGCTGGGTCTGAAAAAAAACCCCTCTTCCTAAGCATCTTTCCTGCAGTTTCTCAACAAGCTGCAAGAAGACAAAAAATCAGTTGCTTGGATCAAAACAAATAAAAAAGTTGGCAGGAATATAGAATAAAGTTTTAATATTTCTGTGCCAAAACTAAGCCCTGGAAAGTGTTTTTTTCCTCTCACTTAAACAGAGTGTCCCTAATTGTCACTGGCACCAATTTAACTTTAAACCCACCTGCTTATCTATTAGATCCAAGGAATGTCCCCAGCTCTGAACACACCTCAATACCAAAGCACAAAACACGTCCATGTCTTTCACACGGATCTGTCTGAAGTGCCAGGCCACAAAAACTCAGCCTCTGCTGCTGCTCTCGCTTCCTTCTGAAACCCTTACACATAACAAGATTTCCAGAACTGCGAGAAAGAAATATGGCTATTTGAAGGAAATAAATCACATGTGTCAGGGAGCTTGCTGAGGACACCTCAGTCACTCACTCAGTCACCTGTGAGAGCTCAGAACAGCAGGACTCTGCCCCAGGCTCACTGAGAATCATTGTCTGTCCTCTACAAAAGGAAAAGTCTGGAAAAAAGTCTGGAAAGCCCAAGCACACAGCAGCAGCCAGCACTACTTTCTGACACGGTCCCAGAGCAGGCAGGAAGGAAAGCAAACACAGAAAACTCCCCCAGATGGCTCCAGCAATTGGCAGAACCCACGAGAGATACTGAACTGAAAATACCAAACACAAACAGAATGATTTATGTGAACAAAAATATAAACACAGATGAATTAATCTTTCCAAAGCCAAGTTAAATCCGCAACGTAACTCAAATCGATGTTTATTTAAATGATATTTTCATTTACTCTGCAAAGAGCTAATTTTCCTTGTTTGTTTGGGGTTTTTTTTAGCAAGTGTTTTCTAACTCCTGCCCTCAGATCACAGTCAGAATAAGCACAACGATGTCACTTGATGATGTGTCTTTCTTTGGGAAGTCTTAATGAAATACACAACCTGATTTTCAAGGAAAGGAAAGGTGGCTTGTCAGCATTTGGAGGATGGGACTTTTTTAACTCTCTCTGTCCAACACATAAGCAATGAGCTTCTCTTTTTATTTGAAGGAGAAAGGGATCCATTTACAGGACTGAGTCTATCCACAGACACTGAGAGACGAATAAATTGGCTTTCCAAGATTCCCAGCTCTCTGAGCTCATGATAGACAGAGCCTTGATAGCTAAAATTAGTAGATATTAATGGCTCCCTCTCTACATCTTCAATTAGAGTTTAAATTACGAGCTTATATAACACTGCTCTGGGTGAATGGAAATTACATGTGCAAAGTAGAAGAAGGGATTGCAAGAAAATGCCTTACTGTGTCCTACACCTACGTATAGATTCCAAGCCATCAAATATATATGTACAGCAAGTCATTCTTGAGACAGCCACAGGTGGAATTCTGCTTTCTCTGGGATTAAACAATTTCCTAGAAACAGTTAAATAAAATAAAACCCCTGCTTGATAAATTTAAACGACTTTCTCTCCTTACTGCCTGTCCATGGTGTGCCCAAGGCAGGACACAGCCCCCAGCCCCAACACATTCTGTGCCCCCCAAATGGAGCCCAGCACATTAACAGGCTTTTTGGGAAAGGTTATTAAATCGTGTGGGAGGTACCAGACAAGCTCTGGTTCCTGTGCTGCTACAGGCTCAGCTTGTAAAGATGTTTCTGTTTGTGCTTTTTCTTTTTTTCATGCTCTCTCATTAGAGAAGATTAGATTAGAAATAAATTATTTATTTTTAAAGTTCCACAAAATTATGTTTTAAGTGAATGTCATTCTGGACTCCTGAGTGCCCCAGGCACTCTTGAAATAGCATGTTGTCATTCTCAAAATTTTATACTAAAGCTTTAAGAAAACATCCTTTTTACTACTAAATTTCAATTTGCATATGAAATTGTCCACTAGCAAAACCTAGAGATTATCTGTGTGTGCATCCAATAATTATCCATTCATATTAATTGGCTGCCCCTTTAAATTAAGATGGTAACAATTTTCAAACATAAAACTCAATGTGCCTTTGCTTTAAAATATCTATTTTTTTAAAACTTACCAGAATGGCTAAACTTACAGAGGCAATTTTTTTATCTTAATTACCTCATCCATAGGAAAGGAGAGGATAAACCCCGTGATTCTTGATGAGTAAATGATCCCAATTCCTAAAGCAGAACATTAGAGTCCAATGAGACTCAGCTGCTCAATTATGAAATAGTTTTTGCAGCATCTGATGAAAACTCCCTCTTTTCCTTAAGCTGCAATAAACCCAATGTCCTTGTTCTTTGGCACTGTAAAATACCACCTGAAACTTATTTTTATGGCATGAGAAGTGATTCAGTGGTGACTGGAGTGCCTGGCCTCTCCCAGGCTGCTGCTCCTGTTAATCAGGCAGGATGACTGATGAGTTTTCAGGATTTCTGCTCTGTCCAGATCTGTGTGTCTCTCCCAAGAGATGAGGTATAAGCCATGAGCAGGAAAACATTTTTAAGAAGGCAAATATAGGACTATCAGGACACAGAGGGAACAGATGCACAGAAACAAAGTGGTTTTTAATCTTGGCTTTGAACCAAAAGCTTTGCACTGTGGAATACAGACCAAAATGGAAATTCCATCTGCTCATTTGTTCCACACTTCATTTACACAGAAATGCCCCAAATGATTTAAAGTATTAAACATAGCTGGGTATACAAGATATTTATATTTACATGTGTCTAAAATGATGCCTTTTTGTTTGTCATTCTCCCTTACACAGATTGTTCTGCATCAATTATTTGTGTAACTGCAAAGCTGAATATCCAGGTTCTAACTGACTATGGAAGGCAGTGTGCAAACACAGAATCAGGTGAGTCCACGCCCAGAGAACTGGAGGAGAACGGAGATGTCAGACAGGGATGGACACTCCACTGCCCAGGCAGACACAGCAAGCAGTGACAGGAAATTTAGATTACAATCTCTGGTGCCCTGTCCCACCATCGCTAATTCTATTCTGTCAATTAAAAATATTTCATAGTTGTGACTTAAAAATTTTTTTCCTTTTCAAAATGACTTTAGAAAACACTCCAGGAATTTCAGTTCTTCACAGTGGTTATTTTTCCTCACAATAAACATTTTGAAAAGTTTCAGTTTCCTAATAAATCGGATGATGTATAATTAACTATTCACTGCTACTCCTGTCAAATACTCTGTAGTAAAACCCAGAAGTTTTGGCTCTTCAATATCTATGTCACAAGGAAGGGGGATAGGGAAATATTTAGATTCTAGAGGATCCCTAGAGGTCATTTAATTCTATCTCCTACTTAACAAAAGGCTGACTTCAATGGAAGTCTTGCTGCTCAGAACCTTTTCCAGTAAAATCCTGAAAATTTGGATTAATATCCTGCAATTTCCCTGGGCCCCTATTTGCTATTCCATCTAGTTGTTGCTGTCATTGCAACAAGTTTTGCCTAAGTCCAACTAAGTCACTCTGGAGATCCTGCACTTGCTGCACAAAAGTTATTTCTTTGGCTCTTAATACTTGGGATTTCATTTTCTGTAAGCAGAAAAGCTCACTTGACAAACATTTACCAGAACTACTGAGCACAAGACATTTAAATGCATTTTCATGCCAAGTATTTGTAATTACCTTTTTGAATTCTCCTGTCCTCTGATATTCACACAGCATCATGTCAAAGAAAATTGGGATTGTGGCTTTTCGTAGTTCAACTTCTGGAATAAGAGTCATTTCCAAGATGGGCCCAACCATTCCCGGAATAAAGCAAATTTTATTCTGGCCTGAAAGAAATCCACCAATGGAATATTTGAGCAGAAAACCAAATACTTTAAGGAAAATATCTATGACATGCAATCATTTCAGTGTTCAAGCCATCCGTGTTGGTCAGGTCTTACAGCTCAGTCACTCCCCTCTGCTCCTTCTCAAAAGCTGGGGCGTGTGAAGGGACACTCTCTCCTTCAGAGGGGCCAGAATTCAGCATGAGGAATAAGCAGGAACACCAGGGGAGTTGAAATTTTCAGTGAAAAATGCAGTCTTTCACCTTTTGACATCTCCTTATAAATATTTAGAGTAGAAAGTAAGAAATAAACCTAAGAACACCCGAACTCTGTCAGCAGGAGAGCACCACACAGTCATGCCACATGGTGTAACCTTCACATGAAGGAGTAGCAGAACCTGGCTGGATGACAAATGTGAAAACCTTGGAATTTTAATCCAAACAGCTTCCAAATCTGAGTCTCCGAATTTCTGGAGCTGTAGGTTCAGGCTGAGCAGTAACTTTCTCAGGGAAAATGCATCCAGTCTGTTTTTGCAAAATAAGGTTTCTGATTTCAGTCATGTTTGAAATGTGAAAGAAGGTTGTAAGTTCTCCTTTAAATAAAAACCTGGCAGTAGTCCAACTGTCTCTCATGTCAGCTCCAAGCTTAATCACAGGAGTGAAACCATATTTTAAGTTCAAATAGCAGAAATATTTACCAAAGCACTTCACATCAAATATATTTCAATGGGACAAACATTATGTGACAGATTCAGTTGCAGTGAAGTTCACTTTGCTACTCACCAAGTTTGTACCACATGTCACGGATAGCAAAGCCAATTAAACGTCTCATATCTCCATATCTAGGGGAAAAGGAATATGAAAGGTATTTTTATCATTACCTTTCTTATCATTTTATAACAAAGATAAAAGCTAAAGTATATATTTTTGCTTACTTGTTCTGGATTTTGTTGTATTTTGCATGGGAGAAGTTTTCTAGCTGTAGTGAATCTTGGGTAATAAAAGCCACAGCCAAATGAAAATAGTTGTTCCACAGCTGTAAATTGAATATAAGGAAATTATAATAATTTTGAGGAAAGCAGGAATAATATTAAATGATGCATAATGTGGAATAATTTATGAACCCAAATGATGCAAGCAATATGAGTTTTTATATTATGCAAAGATGTACATCATTAGTATTATGCAATTAGCAGAAAAGCAAGAAAGATGAATTTTAATAACCACTACTACACATTTGCTTTTAATAACAGAGAAGCTGAATAAATATTGCTAAAAAAAGATTCACATGAGATTCATTAGCCAACAACATTAAACCCTGAACCAAAGCAGGACTGGGGGAACACATTACATGCTGGTGAATCGTAACAATTTGGAGCTAAAGGCACCAATGTAATTACACTGCATTTGAGCACCACTTCAAAAGGCATCTCCTGCCTCCTCTTTGGATCCTAATTCAACAAGCATTTGTATGAAATTCCAGTGTAATTTGTGAAGAGCTCTCCACATGAAAGAAGGACAAAATACATCCCTAAATAACAGCTGATAGTATGAGCTGTGTACTTGAAGCAGACAAAAAGCCCTCACTCTTCCAGTGCACAACCCTTCATTCCTGAAAGCAAATTACTTCTTCTCCAGACAATCAAAATTAAGTACTTCTCACATGCTAGAAAGGGAAAGGGGAAAGAGAAACTTCCTAGGAAACACAAATTTAAGGAAGGAAATACAAATTTCAGAAGCTTCTAGGCAGTCAGCAACAGCTTTAAACACTTAAAGTTGCAGCTGTGTCTAAAGGCAGCGGTAGGTCTCAGTGGGAGAGCAGAAAGGCAATGGTGAATGTGGTCGCTGGTGGTTCAAAGCATGCAACAAAACAAGGAACAGAGCTCTTCACTTTGTGTGCTGCAATACAAGCCTGGGGTGGAACCCACACTAAACAGCCTGGAAACAAAATGTTCATCAGAACTTAAGCGGCCTCTGTCCTTTAGAGGCTGGAAAACTCTTGGGTGCAAATAACCGGGAAAACCAGATACCAACACACACAAACACAGCCAGAGCCACAGACATTTCCCATAAATCCAGTTGTCAAATGTCCTCCATCATCTGCAGCTGATCCTGCTGTTCATTTATTCCCCCCTTGGAGGCCCAGCTAAGGCTGCACCCAGCAGAGCTGCTCATTCCAGAGCCCTGGAGGCTCAGTGTGTGCGAGCAGCCCTGCTGCAGACACAGCCCCAGCTCTGCAGCCGATCCAGAGCCCTGCTCAGCAGGGGAAATGTTGTTCGTGCCCTGAAGGGCCTGCTCTCCTCTCTTACCAAATATTTTAAGAGATTATTTGGACCAGTGTAGAGCTCTCAGCCCCTTGAGAAGCTGCATTTATTGATGGGCAGGGCACACACTCTGTATGTGTCAGTTATACCAGTGAAATGAAAAAATTCTCAAATTGTTCTAGATTGTGGGGAGAAAAATGAAGACTTTATCATGAAGTATTTTTTCATTGAATAGCTCCAAGTTCAGTGCCACCTTTTTCAGAGACACACCCTACAGACTCAATCACCTTCTTTATAAAATGCTTTTCCTTCTGTCCTCAGAGTACCCTGAAATGGCTGAAAAAATAGGATCCTTTCCATTTTAAAAGCATACTCAAATTAAAGACTCACAAGATTTTAAGCACCAAAACTAACATTAAAACTCTACGAGACAAAGTAATCTCTCTCTAAAGTAAAACCATATAGAAACAGATTTTTAAAATGCAAAAAATTATTCTTATGAGACATGTTTTTTTCTCTTAACCCCACAATAACATTCAAAAATACTTTGAACATCTGTCAAATTGGAAAACGTGGAATTAATTTAGTAGGAAATTTCCAGCCATCTCATGAAGAAGAGATTTGGTAGTTATCCTAAAAAATCATCCAGGAATAAAGGCTGCAGCCTTGCCCTCCACACACCTCTGAAACCAGCTATTTGATGGTGGAAGGATCATAAATGAATTTTAAACTCTGTAATTTGATAATTTTCAAATGCACAACAAAATATTTAATATATAAAAACATAATAAAATAAAATATAACATCTTAATATTGGCAGTATAGTTGATGCTAGCTACATTTCCCAATGGTTTCATTCTCTATTAATGCCTGCATTGTTTCTACAATGTCTGTCACTGTAGTACATAGATTTTTGCACAGTGTGTATTTTTCCCCTGTGTATTTGTAAGGCACTCAGGGTTTTGATTTTGGGGTTTCTAAATGAAGATTTCAACAAAAAAAACGAGTTGCACAATTCTGTTTGTGCTGCTGAAATACATTTCATTACTGCTGTGTTATTAATGGAGCCTAATGCAAGCAAGAAAGGTAGGAAAACACAAAAAATAAGCATTTTCTTTCAAATCAGACTGACATTAGATTTTGGATTATGCCTTTTATAATAAAATTCCGTGGCAGGAATATAGGTGGTTAATATATAAATTATAATCCCTGTAACAGCACAGATTTAGAATTATAATCCTTTCTAATGCCCTGTAAATACAGAGCTAATGGAGGGGAGGGAGGGAGGAGCAGGAATCAATAACACTGCATTTTGCAGAGCAGAAGCTCTCCAACAGAATGGTTTTGTTTGCTCGCTCTGCCCTGCCCCGAGTGTGTCAGACGCTGCCATCTCCAATGAGACATTCCCGCAGGAATGCTGCACAAAAGGGATGAAGAGGCTCGGGGTGGGGACCGCGCTCCCTGCCTGGATGGAAACTCCTCCTGTGCAGAGCCAGACTCCAAAGCAAGCATGGAGCTGGAGGTGACAGCGACAGCAGACGGAAAATCCTCTGTCCTGGACAAAGGCAACACCTCGCAGTGGCATCAGCTGCCAACAGAAACAAAAATGCCCTGGACTTGTCCTGTTTACCACAGATGACATCTTCTCAGACAGCTGTTGAGGATACCATGAATGTATAAACTGAGTACAGAAAATTACAGTTTTTGTTACAATTAAACCAAAAACACTGGGGTGATCTCCAGAGAACACTTTTTCAAAAATATATTCCACAACTTTTAATATTTTTGATTGTAAGTTAAACCTCTTCTGATGAACCTATCTCACCTCCTGCACCCTAAATCCAGAATTTACACATTATGATGGTATTGGTTCTGCTGTCCTGCAAAAGCCCAGCTGCAAAGCCGTGGTCTGAACATTGTGTCCGATCTTCACATTGGAAACTGGCAAATCCTTAAAGAATTTTTCCTTGGTACAAAACTGCAAAAACCCCAACATTCCAATGTTCTTGAGACTGTATGTTACTGTACGTTTGCCAATGACTGAATTTCCCTTGTCTTTGCCAGTAGAAGCTGATAATGCACCCTACACCACCAGCACTCCCCACCTGCAGAGAAAAGCAAACATCAAACCAACCCACAACAAATCCTCTTTCAACCCCATAGCTTGCTCCTGACTGGTGGGCACCAGGCTGTGGAGGTAGAGGGGGTGCTGGCTGCCTGAGACAGTCCTGCAATCGGGGAGGAGAATGCTTATGAATATTATTTTAAATAATAATGAGAGTGAACAAATGAAAATATGGAAAAGAGAGAAATAAGCAATTCGCAATCACACCTGTCAGACTTTATAGTGACACAAAATGCAACAATGAAATCAAGGAAAACACACCAATAAAACATCTATTATCATGGTCTTAAGGGAAAAGTCTAACCTCAGACCTGCTTGCTAACTTTTTTTTCTTGTATACCATCAATATATCTCGTTTTATTTTCTCCATATGGTCATCCCAAATACAGTCTTCAGCTTCAGGTCAGCTGCTCCACCTCCACATGCCAAGGCAAGAGCTGCTAAACTGCTTCAGACAGGTGAACTGCTGAGTCCATCCTTCAGAATCCTCAAGTGAGAAAATATTCCCTGCCCTTTCTAGATAACCTGGTTCAATATTTAACATAACCTCTTTATATCGAACACAAATGCAGAAAATAACCCATTCCAAACCCAGGGACATGAATAGAATATAAACTGCTAAATATTGAGGGTTTTTACCTATTCCAATAATTCCAACTGACACTTCAGATTCCTGTGCATTAAATCCTCATGTTCCAGGTTATGTTCAGTACAGAAGAATGCAGAGTTGTGCATTATGCATGATTCTGTCCCTGTTTGTACTGTAGGCACTCCTCAGCTGAAGGCACCATGAATATTGGGAGCCCTCTTCCCCTCCTACTTCATGGTTTATTTTTGGTCAATCTCTTAATGAAATTTCACTCCCTTCTCCCCTGCAAAATTATTTCCTCTGGAGCAAACAGCTTTGTTTTATCAGCACAACAGTAAATATTCCGTAACAGAAGCCCTTCAGGCAGACCTGGTTTCTTTGTGCTAAGTTTTGCTTTGTGCTGACACCGGAGCATCCCTGTGGGACACAATCTCCAAGTGCCACTGCCGTACTGAATCCACCCCTCATGTACTCTGTGAGCAAACCCAGAAAAAATCCCAAACCAAGGAAAACCACCCCCTCACCCAGCAGCCACAAAACCTCAGATATCAGACTATTTTTTTACCTTCAAGAGCAATGATTCCCAACCCAGGGCCCATTGCAGCCCTTCCTGCCTGCCCAGGGCAATGAGAACCACGGTGGCAAAGCTCTGGGATTAGGGAAAGGTTCCCTGACAAAAGGGGCCCGGGGGAGTGGGTGATGACAGTGCTAAGGCAGGAAATGTAAGAGCCCATCACTGCTGGGCTGGGCAGGGTTTGGGATGTTTCTCTGTGTGCAGCAGATTCAGCACTGAGCCGATGGCTTTGGGGCAGTGCCAGCTCCAAACTTCAGGACTGTGCCCACTCTTGATGGGACACAGCACATCCCTTGCCAGGCCCTAAATGATGACCCCTCCTTCCCTTCTACCTTAATCACATAATACATGAAAAAACCAATTTGCTTTGCAAACAAGAAAGAGGCCAGGAGCCTTTTTTTTTCTCTCCATTTAACAAGTTCCACCAGAGTAGCAAAAAATTTCTTCATTGCATTTCTCTAGGTTTAAACCACACTTTTTTAGATGCTCAATTGCTTCACAGTTGACTTGCTTTGTTTGCTTTGGTTGTCTACTATTTATTGCCATGCAACCACTCAGCCAAGTGAAAATCCTCAGATCTATTTCACTGTGCTTTAAATAGTGTTTTAATTTTTCTTTTAATTAAGACTTTGCTTCAACTATTAATAATCTGATCTGAAAACACCATCCTGCAAACAGTATAAATCACGCACTTGTTTACAAAGAACTTAAAGATGTTTCATCCTTTTATTTTAAATAAAACTTTGACTGATGTGCATCTCTATTTTCCCCAGCCCATTCAGCTCCTCATTTCCTTTGAGTTAACCACTGCTCATGTTTGCTTACAGCCAAGGTATCCTGATATTAAAAAATATACTGTAGGAAATAAAATTTTAATTTATAATTAAGAATATTAGACAATGTGCTTTGCACCATTCAGATATTTTTTAGGGCAGTAGTAGCTTGTTAAATAGGTATATTTAGGAAACTCTTAGAAGGTTTGCAGAGCTTTTATTCATGAAAGAAAAGTAAGGTATCTCCTTGACTTGTACTTTAAAGCCTCTTATGAAGACTATAAGGGTACTACAATTCTTTACAGGGCACTACTTATTTACTAGAACATTGTTTAGCTGACTCAGAGCCTCCAGATATTTGGCAGGTCGTGAATAAAAGAGCATTAATGCATCCCCTTTGAACCACAAGGTGCAGTGCTGCACTACAGTCCCCGGTTGTTTGAGAACACTTTGCAATGCACAGAATTGCCACAGGAAACAGCTGAAATCAAAGCTCCCGACCAAACTGCTGCTTTCATGTCTGAAAAAGGCATTGTACACCTTAATAAAACTTTGACAGACACAGTCTTTATAGTCTGTGTGGTTTTGGTATCTTGCCCATGGTGATGTCTTTCAGACCTCTGTAATCTGCTTTTAAAAATTCCTGACACATTGTGCAGTAAAAAGTGATTGAATGATATAGAAATGATAGGTTATAAATTGCTTGTTAATAAACTGATAAAGCCTAGGACAGATTATATCATAAATATGTCAAGGATCAGAGAGTTTCTAACAGGGATATTTACTAAAAAATTGTATTTTAAGTTTGTTGGAAGAAATATCTTTCTCTTTGATTAAAAAAATCTTAATTAATATTTATATATATAAATAGATTTTTATAGTCACACCTTTTGAAAGTAAAACATTTGTAATGAAATAAAGGAGGAAAAAGCTCTACATTTCCTACTCCTGGCCACTGTAACTGAGTGTGAACTGAATCTTTTACCTTTCTTTGCACTACTGTCTTTTAAACCCTTCCTGTTTAACCACTTTTGTGGCTGCTCTGCAGCTACTTGGGACCAAGGTGTTTTGTGCTGAGGATCAAGAGATCAATTCCCAAACAGTTTTTAGCACAACTGGAATCACTTAAAACAGATTGCAAGTTGTGAGGTGAACTGTAAAATATAAAGCCCTGAACTTTATGTTAAGAGTGAAACAGAATAACTTTACGTACCATGATCAGGCAGCACTCAGGGACAAATCCTGAATCAAAAGTCTATTTACATTTTAATACCAATTTTATGAATGTGAAAGCTACAGTCATTGTCATTTTTATCTAAAGGAAGCCAAACGTGGTAAAATGCATAACCAAAGAGTTAAGTTACACAGAATGTGTTTGTTCAATATAAGAAACAAAAAAACCAAACTAACCCTAATTAAAAATTATTACAGAAAAAACTAATAAAAATGAATACATGAACTTGTCAGGAAAGACTACAAGTTAAAAATAAATTCTAAGTCCTAAATACTCTAGGAATCAGCAAAGTTAAGCTCTTTCTGTCCTACATCCATAGCACTGACATTGTAAAGGCTCTGTGTGTTACATCCAAGATTGACTTTTTGAATGCACTGGCTGGCTAAGAAAAAAAAAATAAAATTTCTGCTTGCCAGTCCTGAGCACAGTCACAGAACAAAACAGCATGTTTGGGTGTTTTCTCATAAATAAGCAAAGCCCAGTTCTGATGCCATATGGAAGATGATCGAACCCTGCCCCACTCCAGCCCACAGCCTGTCTGGCACTGGGGCACAGCACCACGAGGGGCTCTGGCAGACCTGCACAAACTGCCTTGGCTCAGCTAAAAACCCTCAATACTTACTTGGACTTCAAAATTCATGTTCTCCAAAAATTTCTGGTTCATTGTCTCCGCAAATTTGTTGATGGCTCTCAAGAACACCCTAAAAAAGAAAAGCAAAGCAGCGATAGAGATAAATGAATGTAACCTCTGGCAATCAACACCCACCATGTATGATACTGGAGGGAGCACATTTGGCACTGATCACACTGGGAGCATCACACGTGGGCACAGAGGGTGACAATCTGCACCGTGGCACAGGACTGATAGAGCTACCCCTTAAAAAATTACACAGTTGTCAAAAAGTTTCTTGATCTCTGTGGGAAAAGTCAGACAATAGAGTTTTGTTTGCTGCACACTACACTGCATTCCTGAGAAAACAGCAATTCTTGCAAAGCCAGTGCCACCTTCTGCCAAACCCAAATCACTCACGAGGGCGGCATCGCCTGCGCTGGGGTGACAGCTGAAACAGCTCCTGTGCTCACAGCCTTACTGAGGAGCTGCCACTGCACTTTTTACACTTCAGAGACAGCAAGTGCAGTTTTTCAGCTTTCTCACGGGTGGGGAAGGCAGGATGACCCTTCTGCCCACCTTCCTCCCCAGGCTGATTATAAAACCATTCAAGAGGCTGAAAATACACATTCAAATTACTATACAGTTACTTCATCCAAGAGTAAGAGCATGCACATTGCCCCTCTAGCCTGAAAAGCAGCACCTATTTAAGCTTTTGATTAATGCAGCATGATTAAGTCATGTTTCTAAAGCTAATTTCTTTGTCTGACTTCCCAGCATGGGATATTTGTAAAACAAAAATCAATTGTAGCTTTAAATATTTATAAAGTTTATTTAAATAATTCAATTGTTTTCAAAATTGTAAATTGACTGAAAGTGATCATTTGCCTCCGCTTCATAGGTACATTTTTTAAAGCTATTAAGTGGAAATATTTCCATGGAAAACACTGTAAGGGCAAACAGAAACAAGAGAACACAAGGGAAAACCAATCCTAATTGTTCAAATACAATGACTGGCTGTCAACTAGACAATCCCAGGCAGGAAAGANCCAGGTATGATACTGGAGGGAGCATATTTGGCACTGATCACACTGGGAGCATCACACGTGGGCACAGAGGGTGACAATCTGCACCGTGGCACAGGACTGATAGAGCTACCCCTTAAAAAATTACACAGTTGTCAAAAAGTTTCTTGATCTCTGTGGGAAAAGTCAGACAATAGAATTTTGTTTCCTCTGCTGCACGCTACACTGCATTCCTGAGAAAACAGCAATTCTCGCAAAGCCAGTGCCACCTTCTGCCAAACCCAAATCACTCACGAGGGCGGCATCGCCTGCGCTGGGGTGACAGCTGAAACAGCTCCTGTGCTCACAGCCTTACTGAGGAGCTGCCACTGCACTTTTTACACTTCAGAGACAGCAAGTGCAGTTTTTAGCTTTCTCACAGGTGGGGAAGGCAGGATGACCCTTCTGCCCACCTTCCTCCCCAGGTTGATTATAAAACCATTCAAGAGGCTGAAAATACACATTCAAAATACTATACAGTTACTTCATCCAAGAGTAAGAGCATGCACATTGCCCCTCTAGCCTGAAAAGCAGCACCTATTTAAGCTTTTGATTAATGCAGCATGATTAAGTCATGTTTCTAAAGCTAATTTCTTTGTCTGACTTCCCAGCATGGGATATTTGTAAAACAAAAATCAATTGTAGCTTTAAATATTTATAAAGTTTATTTAAATAATTCAATTGTTTTCAAAATTGTAAATTGACTGAAAGTGATCATTTGCCTCCGCTTCATAGGTACATTTTTTAAAGCTATTAAGTGGAAATATTTCCATGGAAAACACTGTAAGGGCAAACAGAAACAAGAGAACACAAGGGAAAACCAATCCTAATTGTTCAAATACAATGACTGGCTGTCAACTAGACAATCCCAGGCAGGAAAGAGATATAATAGTTATAACAGCCAGATCCAGAAATTCCCACTATCTCAGTGAGGAGTAGCATCAGAGAAAGCAGTAATTCAATAATTATGATTATCAGCAAAAGACTAAGGATCTGCAGGATATCCATATGTTACTGTCAAAGGAATGATGTGTCCTTGCGCTGGACTCTGTGGCGTTTTGGTGTCCCATCTCAAAAAGGTAAACAAATAGAAAAAGAAACAAGAGAGAAGAAAACAAGCAAATAAATGTGGCACAGAAATGATCCTCAGTCAGGGGAGGGTGTCACAGTGTGACTGAGGAGGGAGGTGACAGGATCCATAAAATCGAAAGTACCGTGGAGATGAGAGACTGAGTGCTCACAGCTTCCAGAGACGCATCAGAGAGCTGAACACAACCACAATGTGCATCCCAAACAAGCAAAGCCAGCTCCTGTGTTGGTCCTGCTCAACTCTGCAGCTCATTGCTACAGGGTGCTGTCAATGCCTGAATTTTAGACTGGCTCAGAAGTGATCAGACACATCAAAGACTAAATTGAGGGGAGGACAATTAAATGCCACTGGTCACTGGAGGCTGGTAGAACACAGCAAACAAGCTCTGTTGTTACACTGGTCCCCTGGCAGCCGTCTGTGAGCCACTGGAGAAAGAGAACAGTCAGGGAAAGGAGTTTTAGTCTCAGGACAAGAAAAATTAAATAAATCAGAAGGGCTAAGTTCAGTTTCTTAATGAGGGAGGTAAAGCAAAAGTTCAGCTTTTGGCAGGCTTACAGCAGGGAATCCCATTTAACCACTGAGCAATCACCCCAAGGAGCTCTCCCTGCTTCATTAGAGCAGGGACTGGCTGGAGTGAAATCTCTTGTTGGGGGTGAGGTTCTCCAGGAGGAAAACATTCTTGTGAAAACCTAAAGAAGAATTTCTTTCCATCCATGTAACATTCCCCTGTATTGCTGATGTGATCAAGGAAATGAAATAATTACACATGTTGTGACACCTTGCCAAGTCCTTTTTGTTCAGGTGACCAGAGGGACACTGCAGGACCGGTGTCCCCAGGAGCTCTGTGAGCTCTGTGGGTGCTGTGTCACTCCACAGCACCATCCCACACGTCCAGCTGAGCTTCCTCCCTGTGGTCCAGGGCATTCTCTGATCCCATCTTCCAGCACTGCCTCTGCTAATCTTGCCTGCTGAAATAAGATGCTGATTTGTGAACAGCCGAGTGTCACCAAATCTCCTCAAGTTCAAGAAATCTAATTTTGCTCAGTCCTGCCCTTGCAGGCTCTCACTGCTCTGCCAAACACCCTATGCACGCTGCCAGGGCTGCCCTGCGCCCCCACTGCCATTTCCCAGGCTATTGGACTTGCTTTTCCACCTTTTATGAGATCAGCTCCTTAATGATATTCCTGCTGAAAGCTGTCCCACACTGCCCACAGGAAAATAAACACATTCTTCCCTAACGCTCCACTCACATGGGGACATTTATCTCCTCAAAGCTGCCTGATACTTGACACAAAACAGTTTGAGATGTTGCAAAAAAAGGGATTCTAAAGGAGTGATTTATTTTAGGCAGCACAAAACCCCACACAGCTCAGCAGAATCACAGACGTGTTATTCTGTGTGATCATCATCATTATTCTTCTGAACAGGAGTTTCAGGTCAAGGCCTTTTCGAGTTGTGTCTTTTCTGTAGCTCTGCATTGCTCGATACCCTTTGATTTACAAAGTTTATTCCTCGCCAACTCACATAAGCAAGTTCTGGAGCTCCAGCTGCTCAGGGAGGAGCATTTCCCTTCCCTCAGAATTTTTAGTTGGAGTAGGAGGGGGTGTATTCCATTTCTGAGGTTTTTTACTTCTCAAAGTCTGTGCATTTCCACACTACTCCAACACCATGGTGAAACACATCACCTAAACATCCAGTTTAGGGAGACTCTGGTATGGTCCTAGTAATTTTTCTTGCAATAAAAAACTCCCACACTTTTCGGTACTTTACTCTTTAAGTAGAAATATCATGCAAGATACAGTAGAAATAATCATATCTGAAACACACAGGAAATATATTAGTGGAAATCTATTTCATAATATGGACGTATTACTGTGTGTAATAATACAATTTTTTTGTGAAAAACTTGTGCTTTACTTTTAGCCATTCAGAAAAACCTCAAGGACACCTAAGAAATAGTGAAGTATTTAATACCCAGTAGAAATAACGGAAAATATTAAAAATATTTAGAGGATTCTATACAATATAATTATATGTAAGCTGTCTTCTGTAAATATCCCTTTCTCTCTCACAAATATTTTTATCTGGCAGACTGGAATGACACATTTTCAGGGAGCATGCAATATTTCCAGGCTGTCGAGTTCCAAATATTTTCATGCATTTGTATTTGCCTAAAGGGTGTCTCTATTCCTGTCATTGGAAGTCACTTAGGCAGGAGGTTTGGCTGCTATTCCTGACTCCTGCCAATGCCATGTGTCCTGCCTCAACGATTTCACTGGCCTGCCTCAGTCTCCCCTTTCACCAAAAAGGGGCATTCATTAAGCAGCCATTAGTATGAAACTAAACAGGTATTTGTAAAACAATTCGACATTTTGATGAAAACAATTCGAGATTTTGATGATAATTTTAAACACTAATCTTTAAAGATTTAATTTAAATTGTCCCACTTTCCATTAATTTTAATTAAATAACTTTTCTACAGTCACTTAATACAGAATGAATTTCTCATCAGTTTAAGTAATTGTGATCTAAAATTGCTGAAATTCCTTTACCCACAATAACTTCCGTAATATTTCCTGAGTTTATGAGGATTGATGCTTCTAATGTACAGCTCATATAAAATTCTTGGGCCTGAAGATTTATGGAAGATCTTTGGAGTCCAAAGTCCCTGGGCTAAATGTGGCTATAAAAAGGCAGGATTTTGGCTTAGGACAGCAACAAAATTGCCATGGTTCAACTGCTCCTGTTTTCTCTATCTCTGAATTTCCTGCTGCTTCTGAGTTACTTTATTGTATTGTCAGGGACATTTGTTAAAGATTTTGGCTGGAAAGAGAGCCCAAAGAATAGAATCCTGTGCATCTGTACTCAGTTTCACACTGAGATGTCTGTTCTAAACAGGGAGAGAACAGCACCTTAAGTAACAGGGAGAAATCATTTAAGACACACAAAACTGAAAATTCATGTCACCCTAAGATAAAGATTTGATTTTAAACTGATTCTCCCTCAAAATAAAACAGAGGGACTGAGATGGAGCAAGGAAAGAATTCCATTCTCATAAACAACATATTAATCAAAATAGGATTTCAAGACTATTCCTCAGATGATGGTTTTGTTTAACAGTAAAATAGGTCTGCATGTTGTCCTTGCTTTTGAAATGTAAATAGGTAATAAACCTAAAATTCAGATCTGCATCTCCAAGTTATTTCTAGCAAGCTAGTCAGAATTGTTACATCAGCTTCTTGCAACATAAAAAAAAAAGAGAGGATTACAGTGAAACAAACAAACAAATAAACAACACCCCCCAAAAAAAAACCGAATAAACAACCCTTAAATTCTTATTGACTGTTCTTAGGTGGCTTTGCAAAAGCTGACCTTTTTCTGCACTGCATTCCAAAGAACACTTCTGGATCCAAAACATTATTTTGGGAAAGGTGCATAAATCAGCTACAGAATTAGAAACCTTTCCAAAATAATGAATAGACCTTTCCTCAGACTCTTACACGTGAATTCTTTTAAAGCAGTGCAGTGAGATGCTCTTCAGTGTCTTTTCAGGTTCACATGACTCTAAAATTTGGGAGTTCACTGCTTCAATTTTGAGATGAGTAACCCAGATCCTGAGGTGAAGGCTGAATGAATTCACTTAGGTATTTATGAGCATTAACTCAAACTCATGCTTGCTATGTCTCCTCAAGCCGTGACTGCACTGATGTAATGACAGGTGGAAAAAATGAATCAAGTACAAACTTCTACTGGATAATCAGACACAGAGAAATAAAGTTTAAAAGACTGTGTTTCCAGTGTTGTGAAAACTTACTGAAAGAAACCATTAAAATGATGGCATACATGAGGCTTTTTGAAGTCACATCTAGAAGCCAGTGAAGGCATGGACAGTTTTACAATTCAGAACTTCTTCCCACAAACCCTAAGTGCTTTTCCTTCAGAGAGTTCGGTCCAGAAATTCAAGGCAGAAGGAGTCACACTAACTTCAGTGGTTTTTGTAATCCACCAAACTCATCAATCAGCACTTTCATCAGTGAATCCTCTGCTTGAACAGATGAGGAATATGAGGGAAGTTCTTGCAAACCCTGAAGGATGTGCTGACTATAATTTTTACGGATCTTTCCTGAGTTTGGATAGACGTGGTTTGGCCATTGTGCCAATTCTATGAAATCTGGAGCAGGGAATAGCAGAGCCAAAATAATACTCATACATAATTTATATTGAGTTCTTAGTGTCATTCTCAGAAAGTGTTGTGCAGAAGACACCTGATGGGTATTGTAACACAAAGCAAACACGAGGGAGAAGCAGTGGAACTCAGATGATTCTCTTGTAGGCTTCTGTCACCTTTCCCTTGTTGTGAGCAGAACATGCAGAAGAAGGCACATTACAGAATGAGAGGGTCAGACCCAAACCCCAATGCTGATCATTGTCAGGGACTGAAGCAGTGATTGGCAACTATAAACTTCTGCTGGAAGGTACAAAATACACAGGAGAGACAGCAGACAAGCAAGCAGTGGGACCAGAGAGACTAAAACTCACATGTACTACAGGTGAAAAGATAATAACAAAAATCTTCACGTAGCAACAGCAGAAACTATATCCTAATAACATGGCAATCACTGATTTATAAATGAAGTGTAATGCAAGATGGAAACAGTATTTCAAAACCTTGTGGCTACATGAAACCTAGTTATGAAGAGCACAATAATGGCAACACTTGGGAAGAAATCCACTTCCATGGTAACTGGACAAGCATGGCCAGTGGCACAAAGAAAGTAGCATAATTTCATCATATTTCTCCCTTGTGTCAACTCAGCTTCACCACAGACTGAAGACGGATTTTTTAACCATTAATATTGAATTCTAAGGATAAAGCAATTATCATATTCCTAAATTCTTTTCCAATGTACGACCAGAGTGTAACCAAATAACATTTTGAAGCAACTGCTTCAAAATGGCTGTGGCTCCAGCTGCTTGTCTCAATTATAACATTGGGGTTTGTCTCAATTATACATAATTTCCCTCCTTATAAGCATTATTTGAAAATTTACATTAAACAGCTATGCCAAGCATCCAGAATACTGCATGCTATAATGCATCAGAAAGACTTTGACAGCAGCACCAATGAACTCCCAGAGAAAGGCAAGGATGTGCAGGGCTTTTGGGCCAAACAAGCCCAGTTTCCACGTGAGACCCTTGACTTGGCCAACAGAATCTGTGTATCAACCTGTTCCTTCAGCCTCTACCCAAAACAAGCTATAAACACACCGTAGGTCTCATTTAGGAACCAAAATACATTTTCAAAACTGCATATTAGGTACACATTTAATGCCAAACTCCTAAATGGCATGTTTTGAATGCTTTAAGAAACTTCATAACTTGAAAATGAAGTGTACAAAGGGCTGTCAGAACAGACTCTAAGTAAATCAGCTTGAGAAGTACTTTCAGCAATTTTGCTTACATTGTGAATTTCTTCTCACTTCTGTCTCCTTTGCTTTTTGTGCATTGCAGACAATTTTTTGCATAGTAGAAATATTCTGAATTAATGAAAAAAATTAACAATCACAGACTGTCTTTAGTGCTAGTTCAAGAAAGGGAATCAGACACAAAGCTGAAACCCAGTTCTTAATGATGACTGTAATGTCTTAACATGGTTGTGTCAGGATGTCACACACTAATGAACTCCCACAGCCTTCACTTTTGAAAGAAGTTTGAATTGATATTGCAAAGTTACTTCTCCATTCTTCCACTGATTTTCATTGCATTGAACCAGCAGATCATGAATTTTAAAAGAGATGATTATGCAGCAAATACATAATACACCAGCAGGGTTATTTTATGATACTTCTGGTAAAAAAAATGAAAATTAACTGTTCAAAATAATGTTAAATACAAGAAAATTGCCAATATGTTATTTCCTGAAAATCTCTTATATGAAGAGCTGGTCAAAGTTACTCAGAAAGGAGCACACAGAAAGATTGCTCAATTGCAATTACAACAACTGATGAAAATGATGAATACTGAATTTTCAGTCTTTTTTGTAGTGACATAGAACAGTTTGTGTGGGTAATCTCTTCAATATTTTTACTCATTTGCACATATATTCTACAGAAGGGAAAACACTCCTCGTTGTCTTAATCCCCAGATGTTTTATTAAAATTAAAATCCTTGCAAACATACAGAAGTATTTTATAACACGCCACATAGCAAAGATCCTTAGGGGTTTGTCTCTGCAAGTCAAAGTTGTACCTGGGAAAGTAAGTTTATCTCACTGACTTTCAGAAAATATCAAATTACCAAGTTGTTTTTTGGTGTTGAGTTGTTCTCTCCACTGAGGACTTTTCTTTTAGTTCAGAGAGCTCTTAGTCTAGGAGTGTGATAGAGGAAAGATGAGCCACAAGAGTGGGAGTGGGAATGGGCTATCTCCCAGCATGTTTTCTCTGTGCATTTTAGATAAAAGACTGAAGAAATGGCTGCAGTTAAAGCCCACCAGGCATCCACTCTGTACCACGATGGGCTGAGCAGATTATCCACTGCAGCCACACAGTGTGAAGTGTTTCAATTCTCGGTGAGCAGTGAATTCCACACCACGGGTAACGCCAGCAACGAGCAGAGCTAGAGCAGAACGAGCAGCGGGTACTCGGGGCTGGGAAGGTGTGAGGGATGGAAATCAGGGTGACATTGGCACAGGCAGAGTCAGGCACCTGCAGATGGAAGAGACTCTGTGTGCCACCTTGGGGCTCCCAGCAGAGCAGGAACAGAGCAGCCACGGCTGGAACTGAGCTCTCCTCGGGAGTGAGGGCACAGCCCACAGGGACACAACTGCCGCTTCTCTTTACTCAGGAACAACTTCATGGCATTTGCCTGATTACAAATACTGACTTCTGTAGAGACTGAGAAAGAGAATAAAAGGAACCCAGATGGAATGGAAAGGAGACACAAATTTGAGAACACTGGGGAACCATGTACCAAATACCCCATCATGGAAAACAATAAAGAAATAAATTTCCCTCTGAAAGGGACTTTATATTAACAGGGAAGCTGCATTTCAGCAAGGACATTTTTAGTCTCAGAGTAAAGTCAAACTGTCCAAGGACACATCCTACCACTATACACAATTAAATCAATGACTAAACAGTAAAATTTGTTTGCGCTTGTTATAATACCTTGTTTACCCTTTTCTGCTAGTGTGCATAAAATAATATTTTCATTAGACATTCATACTTGTTGCTTAAAATATTTTTCCATACACTAAAATTACAAAGTTCTGCAATATGCCATAAGCCACTGTATAAATGTATTCTGCTCCCCTGAAAATTCAAGCCCTTATAAAAACAACTGCATTTCTATAGAAGATGTTTAAATCAGTCAAAAGTTGCAGAGGAAAACGAGATCAAAGAAAAGAGTTACTTGTATGCAGCAGATCAGCCTTCTAAATTCTGCCTTATTTGCACAAAATAAACCATAACACCGTCATCCAACCTTAGTTACATAAATGAGTCAACTTTCAGGGTAAACTAACCTAAACTACTCATTTGGGGGGTGGTTTCGGTTTTTTGTTTGTTCATTTGTTTCTAAAATATGACAAGCTTTTATTTCCACCAACAGATAAATGGAAGAAACAGCTGAATATTTTAAGCTGAGAAACAGCTTAAATATTTTAATTAATTTGAGGTTTTTCTCCCTTTCAGTTTGGGTTCATCAAATCACAGAATGGTTTGGGTTGGAGGGTTAAAGCTCATTTCATTCCACGCCCCTGCCATGGGTAGGGGCACCCTCCACCAGACCAAGCTGCTCCAAGCCCTGTCCAGCCAGGCCTTGAACACTTTTTCCAAAGCTGTGCTCAGGAACCTCAGGAACATGCACACATATGTGGAAAACATGTCTTTCAGAAGCCACAGAGCCATTCTCAGATGATCTATGAAAAGAAAAAGCAAAAAAAAAAAAAAA
>VZTX01020278.1:152439-202749 GCA_013400915.1 Pardalotus punctatus
AAAAAAAAAAAAAAAAAAACAACAAAACCCAGGCCTGGAATCCCCACTGTCCTTCTCTTAACAGAAGTGCCAGCAGTGCCTTGATGGGCACCAAAGAGGAATTTATTCTGCCTCCCTTGGCTGCCTGGCCAGGACCAGGACAGCACAGAACCCACAGTCGTGGCAGTCAGAAGTGCCGAGGAGCCTGGGGGTGCAGGTGACGATGACTGGAAGGCACAGAGAGATTTGGCTGAGTGAGTAACACTACCCCAAGTGTGAGCTCCACCAGAACCACGTCTTGAGGGTGGTACAGAGCAGTTCATCAGCAAGTAAGCAGCTATTTTTAGTACAAATAATGAAAGGGAATTGACAACAATTCCAGCGCTTTTGCCAAATACCTGCAGCGCTAAACCTTTCAAGTTAGACTTAAAAAGCACGGGGGAAGACTTGAGGCTGACAGATGTCTGAAAACACTCAGATACACAGGTAATGAAAACATATTTTAGAAAAAGCCAAACTACTGGTGCTAGAAAATACCCACAGTATTATCTTGCAGGAGTTTTTCAGCGAATAGGATCTGACCTTGAAATGTGCTGGTGAAACACTGTTTCCATTTATTTTTAAATACCTCACTATAACGTGGGCAAGGTTCAAAAAACAACCCAAATGGACATGCAAACAATCAAAGTGCTCACTAAGCCACTTCAGACTGGACACCAACCCATCTGATCCCAGGTACTAATTATGATAAGATCAAGTACTTTCAGACTCCATGTGAGCAATTACCATTTCAGAGCCCAGAGGACAAGGCATGTGAATACTTTCCCTGTAGTTGCTAACCCTGCTAACTGTTCCTTTTACTCAGCGAATCTGACTCCCCATGCACTTCATGTTGACAATAAGGTACATGAATTTCCTGGGAGAAATTATATCCTTCTAAATTAAAATTACAAACAGCTGGAAGATAAACAGACTATATGGTATTACCTAAACCAGCAAAGCATTTCCCCACATATGCCATGTACTTAGGAATTACTGCTTTTAATAAGTTAATAGCCAATATCTAAGTGTCATGAGTGGAATAAAGTGCACATATAAGCAGTAGCAACTAATAAGAAGAATGCAGTAAGCAACTTTAATTAGAACAAAAGTTAATTAAATCCACCATGGTGGATCACAAAAATAACTCAGATATTAGATCCTCACGACCTCAGTGATGATGTTACTGTTTCCCAAAGTGTTCTACACCAGCTAGCATGCCAAAAAAAAGTGTTCTTTCCATCTTGCTGTTAATGGAAGGGGAGAGAAACAGAAAAAAGAAAAGGTATTTCATGCCCTCTTTTCATTCTCTGTTGCTCATTGAATGTTGCCTGTCTGATGGGACCAGCACACACAGCCTCTGCAAGCTTCCAGTGTGCTTTGGGAGTCAGAATACGTTGGGAAGCAAAGAGCACATTGTTTATAAGTTATTTAAAGTAATTTGAGTTAAATTATTCCATCCTGATAGAGACAAAGCTTGGTAAGTAAGTTTAGTCAGTTAAGCTTCTACTGCCATTTTTTCAACTCATCTACCACAGTTTCTCCTGGACATGAATGTGCCCATTCTCCCTTCCCCTGGACCCTGTAAGAAGTCATTTTCTCATCGTTTGCCCCCACCTATGCCAGACATCAAACTTGGAGCTGAAATCCCCCTGACACCATCAGGCACTGCCTGCCTTTGCTGACACAGCAGAATTGGCGTGGCCTGCAGCACCTGGACCAGCCCTGCAGCTCTGGCCATGCTCCTTCCTGTCCTCTGCTCCCTGTGCTGGTCCCACATCCCTGTGCTGATCCCACATCTCTGTGCTGATCCCTGTGCTGATCCCACATCCCTGTGCTCATCCCACACCCCTCTGCTGATCCCACATCCCTGTGCTGATCCCACATCCCTGTGCTGCAGTCCCTCCCACTGCAGAACCCCTCCAATTCCCATGTTCCCTGCAAGCTACACAGCACCCAGGATGGTGTAGGGGACACTGCCAGGCTTTGCTGGCACCCCGAGGGCACAGGGCCACCGGCTGTGTCCTGCCACTGGCCAGCTCACACCACACACCCAGCTGTGCCCCACAGCCCAACCGAGCTCTTTGCAAGTGCAGGAAGGGGAGACTCAAGATAAAACACCTCCTCCAGGATGTAAAAAGCCTGCATGGAGCCTCCTGTTCACAACAGGGGAATTAAGAAAGCAAAACCTGCACTGTGCTGATATTTTTTGTGTTTGGTTTGTTGGGGTTTTGTTTTAATTTCCTTTTCTTCTCTCAGGTTATTATAAGAGACCTAAGCCTGATCCCCTGTGACTTTTCTCTGCTACTTCTCTGGTTTGTGGTAAAGAATGTTAACAAGACAAATGTAGGCAACTAAATTAGTCTTCAATTTATTTCACAGAACATCCATTCCCTCAAAGAAACCCCCAAAACCAACAAAGAAAAAAACAACCCCAAATTTCTATAAAGACTGATAAAAATTCTCCCTCCCAGTTGTTGATATAACATAGAATTAAGGCATAAAGTAAGATCAATAACTTATTTCCTTATGCATTCCAGGGAACAGCAGCATAATCAAGGAGCATAAGCAGTGCCAAGTCATTTTAGGTAAGCAATGTGTTTACAGGAGAACTATTAAGTAGCTTCTAAACAATATTTTTTTAATGCTGGTTTATTTCTTTATCCAGCATAAACCTTAGAGCAACAAAACCTGCCTGGAACAACTTGTGCACACATTCAGAGTCATTAGGGGTACATGAACACATGTGCAGTCCCCAAAAGGAATTTTTATTGTCAGGACCTGAGGAAACAGAGACACTAGCAGGTGAAGCCCCAAGCCCCAAAGACATTCTTTGAACAAGGACAGACACTTCCCGTCCTCACAGAATAAAATAATCCTATACTTGCGGATAATGCAGATGTTAACAGCATTTTCTAGATAAGAGAAACAGTTTTACATACGAAAGGTTTGATGTGCTTGCATGTGCCAGATGAATGTATGTAGTTTAGTACCAAACTGCTATTTTTTTGAGTAATCCCTGCTACATTAAAACTAATTTGCAATCACAGCAGCAGCAACCTAAGGAAGTGCAAGGAGTTAGATTTTACCTTATAGGCCAAAGACTGGCTCAGACAGAAAAACAAGAGAGATGAAACTACTGTAATATAGAAAATACTACCTGAACTTCCTCATCCACCAGCACATCTGTACCTGCCCACTGTAGTTGCATTGTTTTAGGATTTTTCTTTCTCTCTCATGGAGAATATAGATAAACTGTACTNATATAGAAAATACTACCTGAACTTCCTCATCCACCAGCACATCTGTACCTGCCCACCTCAGAAGTGGGGTCAGGGATCCCTCTGCATGTTCATTAGCATCCATGAGAGACAAAGTGAGGTTGTTTCCTGACTGAAAAAACCTAGTCAGGTTTTTTGACCAGACTAGAACCATCACTACCCAATAGAACATAATCTTCCCTTTTGAATCACGGAATGCAAAAAAACCCAACCCAAACAAGCTTTTCATTTAACAGAATTCCATTCAATCAATGAGAGAATAATCCCACACAGCACTGAAAAGCTCTTTGTAAGGTATGAAATCAGTCACTGTCCCCAAGGACGCAGAACACGAGCACTGATCCTGCAGCCCCTCCTCACCTGTTCTGCACCATGCTCATGGCCATCCAGTCCGAAGGGTACACGTTCTTCCCAATGAGATCTTTGAACATGATGAACGTTTCCATCAAGAAGTCCTGGAACAACAAAATGCAGTCAGTTTGGGGATGTGGAGCACATGGTTTGAAGAGTTTCTGCTGTGATTAATTCACTTTGCTCCCAGTGAAGTCAAAAGAAGCATTTCTGGTGATACCAGTAAAGCCAAGACCGAGCCAAAGTCCTGCAGAACAGCAGTCTCAGATTCCAAATGGAAGCTAAAACCATTACACTGAAGCCATTATGCAGGGCTCTTAGGAAAATATAAGGCATAAATGAATGGAAGGAAAAAGTTGTAGCACTTCGGAGTAAAGGTGATCTTTTTGGTGGATTAGGAAAACAGTTTCACTATGCATAAAGAATGAATAGATTTGAAATACATAGGATTTTTATTTTAGTCCATTTAGTCCGCATTTACCGAGAAAGTTATGGCACCACTCTGACTTTAAGAAACAAAGGGAACTGGTTGGTTCTTGACAAGTTTAAATATTGCCTCAATGGACTAACTGTAGATGGAGCAACAAAAACCTTTGCCACTACCCTGACTTACCTGAGAGCTGTAGCAGGACTATGGAAACCTCCTGGCACAAGCTACAATGCACCTGAACTACCATGAAATGATGCCAGAAAAACCTGGCATAAAAGGATGCACTAGGAGAACAGGGCTGCCTTTACTGCCCTTAGCTTACAATGGCATCTGCACCAGGAGCAGACTCACCAGTGACAATGAAAGTGGAAATGGATCACCGTGCATGAAGTGGGGAGGGAATGTTCAGCTACCTGAGGATAAGTTTTACCATTGTTTTGTTGTGGGATTTTTTTTCCCCTTCCTCAAAAGAGTACAGCACAAATCTCATCACTTATTCTGGATCGTTATATCACTGCCTTGGTGTCACAATCAACAGAGACATTTGTGCCTTTCCTAATTTCTGATTACAATATTGTCCAGTGTCACCATTAGAAGAGGGAGGCAATGCAGTAACACAGAGGCAAAAAATTTACAGAAACAGAATTTATTCTAGGAAGAACCAGACAAGAAACTTAAAAAAAATACTACTGATTTTTCACAGGAACTCAAATACTTAAAACTGTCAACTCCTTGATCACTTAGTACTCACCACTAGTTCTGAACTTGTCTGAAAAGTTTCAATGTACACTGAATAATGCTGGTCATTCATCTGGTTTAGGATCGCTGTCATGCACGCCACAAAATGACTCTGAAAGCAAACCAGACAGAATCAACACATGTGGATTACTGAAGAGATTGGACTGTACTCTTTCGAGAGCTGAAGCACCCAAAATGCCTGATAAATCCCTTTATGTATGTAAAAATAAATAATATTCAAGCTTTTGCAAGCCCACATGAAAGAAACATACTAAGAACTCCAAAAGGATTATTCAAAGGCTGCCTTGGCAAGGGACGGGCTCTTGTGAGAAAGCTGCATCATTAATGAGACACCATACGGAAACACACATTGTGACAAGAAAACCTCACATATAAAGTACAACTCAATATCACCTTAAGACTCCTAAAAGGCGTGTGACATTCCCTAGGATTCTTCCATTAGGAATTCATAGGAAGAGAATATGTTAGAATCAAAAAATTCTAATAATTCTATTATTCACATGAAGAAAGAATGCAAGAAATGGTATTTTTTTACATTCTGCAGGTGTTTAAGCAGCTATTACAGAACTCTCAGACTTCTACAGAACACTATGACCTTCATATCTCAAAAACTTTCAAACTTCCTCAAAAGGAAGTATTTTATCTTTCTTAATTCCTAAAGTCAAAATGCTGAAAGCTATAACATGATTTCCAGTCCTGAGTTTTCACTTTAAGTTACTGAAAGTCACTTTTATTTCCCAAGCAATAACTGAGTTTAACGATTTGCAGTTTTCCTTTCAGACTGCGAAGATTCCTCCTTATTGATTCCTTTTCATTTGCTGAAGTTTTAATCCTCGTTTTAAAAGCGAGCCTGTTTTCAATGCTTTGATTTTATTTTAACAACAAAACTGATGAGCACGCAGAATCATTTTCCAGATTGCCTTGAATCTTTTCGGTGTCCTGGCTCGGGGACTGGCGATCCCCTCTGCCCAGGGCACGCAGGTGATGCTGCTCACACTCCGGGCTTCACTCGGGCTCGCTCTGTCCCCTGTCACATCCCCGAGCCCCGGCTGCTCTGTCGCACCCAACCATTTTGTCCCCATTCCAGAGCAGGGAATCGTCCCTTCCTCAGCTGCTGCCTGTGACCACTAGAGGTCTTGTTCTTCCCTCCACGAGCTGCTCTTCGGTTCGTGCTGCCGGGGTTTTATTTATTTATTCCTACGTGAGCAGACCCGGCGCACTTCTTGCATACAAACAGTGAAATTACAACCTAAAGGACCTATCGTACCTTCTTTTGGAGTAACCTTAGTGCTAGTGAGAGCCTTGCCTACTTTTTAAGGCTAAGAAGACTGATTTTCTGCAGGTAAACCAAAAGCTTTCAGGTAAGAAATCGTGTGTTCTCGGGTACTGATGCTCTTCTAAAAAGAAATGCTGGATTTCCTGCAGTAGTACTTCACTTTTACAGTTCTGGAGCAGACAAATCTTTGCTGTGGTGTTAAATGCATAGCTGAAAGGAATAATGAATTGCAAAAGATTCGGGACTGAAATTGTGTGGGGGTTTTCTTCTCATGTCTTGATTTTGAAAAAAGATTACCGACAGAAGTTAGAGAATTGACACGAAAAGCAGCTCGTATTTTTAGTAGTTAAGCATTCACCACTGAATGTCTTTCTAGACTCAAGTTAAATAATCACTGCTTGAAATAAGCAGCATTTCTTCACAAGCATTGAATAGATGTATTATGATGCTTAAGGGCATAAAGACTTAAAGAAGGTTATTTCTTTTGTTAAAACCAACTTCAAAAATGTGTCTAGCTATGTCTGTGATTATGGTACAGCACAAATGACTTAGTGACTGTGTATGGTGATTTTGAAATTAACAGATGATATGCTTTAAAAAGAGTGATAAGCAAAGGTCACATCTTGCTGGCCAGGACCTCACACCAAACCTGTCAAATTCACATCAGTTGAACTGAATGATAATAAATAGGTGACAGTAAAGATGCTTTGCTACATAAACTTCCTCCATCCTTTTCACGTAACTGTAAAGCAGGAAAATACAAATACTGTTTGATCTTTAATCATTTTCTTGCCAGCGATCTCAACTATCAGAAATCTGCTAGCATCGTTATAGGTTTAAAGCTTGCCCCTCCCTCCTAATCCCCGAATGGCAGCAATAAATATTCACTTCTCAGATGCAGCCTCAGATCTCTGAAGGACCCCAGCCCCCCAGCACTGCCCTTCGCACTGGCAGAATTTAAGGATAATACAGGGCTCTACACAGCTGTGATCAAACCTGCAAATATCTCCCTGCACTCACTGAAATTCTCCTCTGGGGTTTAAGTGCCTCTCACTGGAACGGGCAAAGAGCACGAACTGCTTGTGGATACAGTAAGTTCTGCACAAGAAGGAGCTCTGACGCCTGGACTCAGGCTGCGTGTTCATGGCATGGGCAGAAGGAATTCAGAATCACACAGTATTCTATTAAAAAACATTATTTCATTAAGTCAAACATTGTGCATAGGGATTGAAGAGTATAAAATAGGTTGTGGCAGACAAGGTGAAGTTCAGGTAGAATCCTAGCGAGTAATTTTAGCTGTGCTTAGGCTTGTTAGGATTTAGCCTGTGAATTACAGCAGAAAACATTGATTAGAACTAGGTCAAATGTATGAAAAATAAATGCATCAAAGTAAACACTTGACTACTGAGACAATATGAACAGAAAAAGCCCCAGAAACAATTCTGCATGACTATGAAGAGATCTAATAAAATATTTCCCAACTTCAATACATTAATTTCCGCAAAAGAACCCAGAACAGAAACAGCACTGAATTCTATTTTATTAATTATCCAATTTTCTGACAGATATTTTAAAAAGATGTAAAGAAATAAGGAAATTTATAATATGAGCACTGCACCTCTGTTAGGAGCAGGAACATGAGTAAATAGGCAGTCAAAGGAAAATAAGACCGACAAGAAAACGTCTTAAGAAACATTCAAACTCTGTCCACTTAAACCCTCCCCATAATTAATATCACATTTAAATGAACTAAAGTGCTGGCTTTAGTATAAGCACAGCTAAGCAAAAGAAATGCTGTTTTGGTTGAGTGTATACAAAGTACATCAAAAGGAATCACAGACTTAGCCTGTAAAACAAACAGAGCTGCCTAAGGTCAGGAAGGAAGATGTGGAATCTCTTGCACTGCTGGAAAAGTGCAGATTAGCTGTGGATGCAACATGTACAGGAAAAGGAGCAGCTGAGGAACATCAGCATCATATGAGTAAGATGACAAACTCAACAACCTAGCAACTAAACCCCGGCACACTTTATAATAGCAGATGGTGACAGGTTGCCGTAGTAACTTCAAATAGAGCAGCAGTGCAAGGATGAGGCAAATGCACTGGAAAAACAACAGAAATAACATGGAATGAAGCTGCATTTTGATCTAATCTAGTAAAAGTATTTCAGTGGCTGCAGGGTAGGCAATCTTCATGCAGATGCACTTCTGGAAGGACTCAGGAGGATATTTATTTAATGTAGGCACTTAAGTAGCATTTACCCTCATTAAGAGAGCACTTCACCAAGAGAGAGGCTGAGTGTAAATACGTAAGCACATGGGCACGTTCATTTTCCTTCCTCACAGTCAGTGTGAGCTCAGAGGGCTCTGCACCACCCTCACAGCCTGTGACCACTGATGTGTGATTAACACACACTTTTCTGTATGGGCAAAGAAACTTATTCAAACAATCCAACATTTTTGTGGTGTTGCAGCAATCATAGATTACATTTAATTCTGAACTCCATCTTAGAATAAGCCAGAAGTTTCAAAATTCATCATATGCTAGAGACAGTAATTATAAAAATGACGTACATAAAGAGAGTGACCAAGAATTTCTACGGGCCAAACAGTTCTCTCTGTTTTGGTTGGTTTTTTTGTTCAGAAACAAGTACAAAAATCTTTCTGTAGGCAAAGTGATAAATACATTATCTTGAGTGAAATTAAAGAAAAACTAACCAATCAACTATTTTAATCAAGTGTTAAAAATCATCAATATTTATGTTGTACGAGAAACCTGTTATTGAAAAACTCTCCAAAAAGTCTGCCTTCACAGAACCATTGAGTCTGAGCTAAAGAGAAACATGATTACAAGTATGGAAGATGCTCAGTGATGCCACGAAGAACCACAGTAGCTTGAAGCCACAGTGCCTCAGAAAACCCCATTAAACAGTGAGAACTGTGGCATATGTAGAGGTTGAAACAAACATCTTGATCATATTATGCAAATACTAAACAATACCAGTCTGAAACGAAAAAGAAGCAGAATTTCAAGTGAATTGCTAATGCAGTAGTTCTGTTTCTCTCCAGAAATAGATGTCCCTGCCAATGCATGTGCAGCCCTAAAATGTACTGTTTCTAGCTGTAAAGGCACAAATACATAAACATTAGGACAGGCTGCTATGCAACAACCTCAACTATTCATCATGTGTGAAATGGGAAATGGCTCCCAATCCATACAGAGTTGGAGCCTGCCAATGAGCACATCGTGCTAATAATTCATTTACAGTAACATTTACCTACTCTTAGTAGGTCTGAGTTTTTAATTTTCCATTTATACATTCATATAGTTCATTGGTTCTGTCTCCTTGTGTTTTATAGCTGACTGAACAGCATCCTGCTTCCGCGTCTCACTGACAGCCTTGCATTTCTGACTGAAAACATGCCCGGCTGTTTTAGCTTGTTCTACCATTTTCTTTACATTCATAAGATTTACCTAAAAGGGTGTACACCTATAAAAGCAGTAGACTACCAGGTAGAATAATACAGAACAATTTTGTAACACATTGAGAGAGTAAGAGCAGCATCTCTGTGCGATTTTAAGACAGGTTATAAGTTAGACAAACAAAACAACTTCAGTATCATTTCATTTAAGGCTCTTCCATATATCGATAAAAGCAATAGAATAATGGTTCATGGCAGGACATAAAGTAGTTTGATTTTCATAGAATATGTCCTTTGTCATCTATTTTTTTTTAGGGGGAGTGTGTTTTTAACTTTGTACTGATTTTTCTGAGATATTCCGAAAAAGATTTTTCATTCTCTACAATGTTTTTGCTGCTGCTGGGTTTTGTTGTTTAGATGGTTTTGTGCCATAAAATCTGCTCCAGAATTTCTGCTACTGTCTCTGGTTGATATGAACGCTCCACTGTAATTGATTTAGCTTTGCTTAAGTCTGTGTTCAAACAGTTGTGTAATTCACTGCTTTTCCTGTGATATTAACTTTGCCTTCATCTTTAAGATGTATTTGCAGATAAGTTACAGATAACATTAATCAGTGAGGTCAGAAGGCACTGAGATGGGCTCAGTTGGTCAGAGGATGGTGCTAATAAGGCCCAGGCTGTGGTTTAATTCCCCTATTGGCCATTCACTAAAGAGTTGAACACGATGATACCGTGAGTCCCTTCCAACTCAGACTATTCTGGGATTCTTCTGTGGCACTGATTTGGAATGAGCAATCATTGCTCAGAAACTGAACTAACTTGTCCAGAGCACAGTTACCGAAAAGAAAAAGAGCTGTTTCACCTCCTCACTTAATCACTGCTGTCACACTCCTGATCTCAGCTCTGCTCTATCAGATGAAATCTTCCATCCTTGCCCTTCAGGGATCTGTGCAGCTTCATCCCTCCTCCTCTTCAACCCACTAATTGCCTCCCCTCAATCACTGGAGCTGCTTTCCAGCCTGGTCCCAGAGGCCAGCAGGAACTTCCTGCCCTGGTCCATGAGATGTCCACTGAGAACCCCCGGTGTCCCGGGGCTGCCAGGCTGCTCATTTCACTCATTCTCATTCCAAGTGCTGCTGCATTGCCCTGATGCCACTAAACCAGATGGGCAGTGGAGTAGGCAGAGCGTGGCTGGTCCTGCCAAGTGTCCCAGTGTACTCATTCCCGTGTTAGGGATGATGCAGTCTGTATTCCACAGAAACCATGGACTGCACACAAAATACAGGCAGAGGGTAAGAGTAAAAATACCACCCATGGTTTATTTGCTGTAACAAAGATTGGCCAATCTCTTCCATTTAAAAGGACTGGAGAGCAACTTGGGAACTTGCAGGAAGTGATTCAGTGGGGGATAAGGAGCCCCTGCCCAGAGGTGCAATTCTTATCTGGGATAAGGAGCCCCTGCCCAGAGGTGCAATTCTTATCTGGGATAAGGAGCCCCTGCCCAGAGGTGCAATTCTTATCTGGGATAAGGAGCCCCTGCCCAGAGGTGCAATTCTTATCGCAGGAACTCACCGGACAGGACTGCAACAGGGCACAGCAGAGCAGAGCACAGCAGCGACAAGGGACAGCAACTCTGAGGTCAAATGGAGCAGAACTGAGCAATCCAAGCTCTTCAAAGTGCAGTAACATCTTTTAATGCTAAATTTTCACTGTGTGAAAGACAAATGGCTTGGATGATGATTCACTTCCTTAAAACTACACAGAGCCACCTCCTGTATTCCCAGAACTAAACACTCTATTTGATTTTGTTCTTTTTCAGCTGTACTTACCGAAGGCAGAAAAATTAAATTAAATTTCAACGACTTGATCAGAGATGAGACTAATACAATATACTTGTGAATGGCTAAAACAAAGCTTTATCACAATAGTTCTGCTTTAAACTGCTGAAAGTCATGTCACTCCAGAAACTTTCCTCTTACTTTTAAATTGATCTTATAAAGAAAATAGGGCCCAATAAAAATAATTTTTCACTAACTCACATCCATTACAATAACCAGTCTACCCACTGTGTTTGTTTAGGATTGATGAACAGCAACTAACAACTGTTAGAATAGTTTTCATTTGTACCTGAAACATTTTTCATATTTAAATGATATCCAGTAGGGGCTTTTATTAAGTTTTTAATTGTTTTTAACAGTGGGCTCCACTTTTAAGCTTGGAAAAAATCTTGGAGTCTGGTTAGCAGAGTAACTGGCTAAAAACAAAAGTTCATAGCAAAACCCAGAATCTTTCTAAAACAGAAAGCTTTTCATATTGAATCAAGTTTTTTAATGAAAAGCATAGGGAATTCTCAGTGAAAATAAACCCTGAGGTAATACATGTAAAAGATGAAAGGATAAAACTCCAAAAATTACAGAATGTCCTGCTAGTGGGTATTTCACAACCTACAGCCAAATATTCATCCTCCTCAGGTGTGGGTCTCTTTAAGGAATGTCAGTTATAGGATGTCCCAGTTGATTTAATTTCAATTATAATGTAACAGAAACAAAGAATCTTGATACTATAATAATATATAGATAGGAATTTCCCAAATAGCATTGTCTGCATCAATTATTTGTGCATATGTTAATCTCTGTCTTTTTTTAGGGAGATGCTAACACATAATCCCTGGGCTCTGGCAGAATAAGGAATACTCCTTTAATAACTTAGCACCAGCCCGAGAGCTGGGTTTATTATATACTTACAATAGAAGTAGAAGGAAGATGAGAGTTGAAATTTCTTTGAATAATTAAATCAGGGATTATTTTAGCTCTTGGTTTTTCTTTTTTTTTTTTTTTTTAAATGAGAAAAGGAAAAAGCAGTCAAAAGCCTGTGAAAGGTAAAGTCATTAATCCAGGAGATGAGCAATCACCTAATGACACAGTTAGGATATGTGTGTTACCATACATCTATACAGAACACTCTCCGAGTGACAGAGGAGAGAAAGTAACATCCCCTGTGGTTCCCAGCTGAAGTTAGTAAAGAAAACTGCCGAGAATTTCTACAGGAACTCGTTTTCCTTAATACAAATGCTACATTTAACAAATGCTTGGATTTTGTTTGTAAAGAAATTACTGCTCTTGACTGCAGCGTGTGGGGAACCCGCTTTGTTTGTGCTCAACATTTAACAGTGTGTCTGCTTGGGGAGCTGCTCAGCTGGAGTGCAGGGCTGCTCTCTGAAGCTGGGACAGCAGTTTTGCCAATGAAAGAAATGCCCATGGAATTCCATCCTGCCCTGCCTTAGGGTCCATCAGGGGTGTGAGTGTCCCTTGGTTGCTCAGTCAGGAGGCTCTGAATCCTAAATCCACCATGGGACAAGACTGAACGCCTGTTCCTGCTCTTTGGAAAACACTCAGGATGGTAACAGGTCGCACCTCTGCTCCCCTGCATTAAATCCCTCTGACAACAAATTATATCCTTATTCTGAAATGAAAACTTGCTCCCCCCAAAAAGCTCCAAAACATAAACCTTCCTCAGAAAAATGGATGTTTTGATGTAACAGCACTGTGTTACAACAGGTCTTCCCAAACACAGAGTGGGCTTCAAACAGTGTTCAGCAATTTTACAGACACAATTATCAAAATATTTTGTGGTGCCACATCATCTGACCATCTGAACTCCTCCTGAGGATGACAGCTATGTGCCAAAAACCCACTTCTTTGAGTTGCTTTACTGCCAAAATATTCAAGGCTATTTGCAGAGATTATTTTTCCTCATCACTAAACTAGGATTTCATTCAAACTGATGGTCTTGCTAAGAAGCCAGGGTGCCAACTCCTTCTCCTGAACAGGTCAAACAGAAATAATGAGTGTAGATACTTGTTAGGGAATTGCCATCCTAGAAGGAAACAAGCAAAAGCAGAATCACACCCACAGAAAAACAAACTTGATCAATGAGAATGCCTGAGAAATATAATTTGTTGTGCTTCTGATATTTAGAGTTTGCATCTCCTGAACAGTCTTACAGTCTCTTATTTTTATGATTAGTCACTGCAATACAGAGTGTGTGGGAGCATCAGTACATATCTAGCAACACACACAGAAATAAGGTTATGATTAGAACTGTTACAACCTACACCTCCACTATATTTTCTATATTAGTGCCATTTGGTTTAATAGCCGTTTCAGGACTATACTCCTGAAGCTGTTCATAAAAACTTATTAGATCATGGTCGGTAGGGTCACCTTTGTTACCCCCTCCACTGAAATGACACTAAGGGACCTGTTGTGAAGCAGGTCATTTTTTGGCTTTTTAGTTCTATAGAGCCGAAGGATGGAACAAGCATTTGGTAGATGCTGTACCATCAGACATTCAAAAGAATGTCCAAGATATTTGAAGAGATATCTTGTGTCTTGATGACACCATTATGGTATGTTTTATAAACAAATTCTTTGCCCATATAAGTTAACGTAAACCCATTGAGCTGAATGTTACATTACAGCTTCCTAAACCTGGATCTTGTGATCTGTTCTGTGGTTCCTGCTCAAAGACAACAATGGCTGCAACGTTATAATATTAAGGCAAGAGTCTGGGAAGGTAGAGGGACTGGAATCAAATTTTCTGTTTAGATTATTATCAGTTTTCAAGGCATGTTTATTAAGAAGAAAAAAATAAAAGTAACTTGTTCTGCTAGATTTTAATTTTAAAGGAAGCTGCTAATACTTTATATCTTAAAACAGGATTCCCTAGACTGCAGAGATCAGTGTTAGGAATCCAGTAATGTAGAGTATTTTTTTCTTATATATTTCCCTTAAAAGCAAGATGTCTTTCTGACAGAATTTCTTACATTTAGAAAATATGAAAATAAAGCATCTACTACTAGACCAAGGCCATTTGTCGTTTTTCAAATAGCACTGTAGTCATATAAGGTAAAAATGTCTTTTATTTGATCTCTCCTTGGTACAAGGTCTTGACTTCCAAGATTGTGAAATATAAAAACCATTTTAATATTTAAATAATATTTAGCAAATAATTACAAATCATTTTTATATATATATTTTTTTTAAAAAGTTACAACCAAAGAGGAAAGGAGAACTAATATAGAGGAGAATTAGTATTGTTCATATGTTGATGCTGAATGAACAAGGCTGTAGAGAAGGAGGAAATTTGAAATACAGGAACAGCAGTGGAGCTCCCTTACCCCTTCCAGATCATCATAAAAGTCTTAACAGCCTGTGCTGCAATTAGAGAGTTCCAGGACATTAGGTCGGCCCTAGCAGGTTGTGCAGCTCAAGGCACAGATGCTCTGGAAGAGCAGAGCATTCAAGCATGAAAACAGGAAACCAGTAATGGAGTCACAGGGATTTGGGAGGAGAGAGAAAAAGAACTTGCACTCTGTTGAATGGAAGAACAAGATCCAGGATTTCCCAGCAGCGAGTGGGGAACAGGAACTTTGGTGGCAAAGAAAGCGGAGAATGTGAATGTGCAGGATGGGGACAGCGGGCGGGGCAGAGGGGTTTGGGCTGGCCTCGGGCAGCAGCTGGAAAAACCCAAATGTAGCCTTGTTCCAATGCATTTCCCTGCTGCTGGCTCCCGTCCTGCAGCAGTGGTGCCCCCACAGCTTTGGGCACACAGCGGTTCACAACAAGGCAGAGGGGGAAACAGCCACAGTGCAAAGCTGTGGAAACTCCTGGGGACGTGCAAAGGGAAGGAAAACGAGCCTTGTTAGTTTGCTAACAGAAATCTTAATTATTGCAACAGAAGTAGCTCTGAGAATGCTGTGATTTTCTTGAAGCTCTTCACTAAACAAGTGACACCAGGATTACAAATATCTCTATCAACATATGAAACTTATTTTTTTTTTAAAAAGGAAAGGATGTTTCCACTGAACTAGGTCGATTCCTGTTATACAAGGATACACATGCCCTCAGGCTGCCAGTTAGACATCCCTGCCTCATAACTCTTTTTCTGGACTTAGGGGAATAACAGAGCAATCTTGACAGATTACACATGGCAACATTTCTGTGGGTTCTATCAATTTTTTTAAAGTATGTAGTTGGTTTTTTTTGTAAATTTTACAAGAAAAACAAACAAACCAACCAATAAAAACCTGAAACACACAATTTTATGAAGCTAACACACTGTATGAAAACACTAACCCAAGCCTCTCTAACAGATTCTAGGTTGCCTTCCTCGATCAGCTTTGTGGCAAGGTATTCATTTGGTTTCTTGTTTAACTTTTTCTGGAGAACATTGGAAAATCCGCATGTCCAGTGATGTCTGAAATGAAATACCAGCACACCTATGTGCTTCATGTTTTACCTGCCTTCTTAATGACACAGGAACACATTTCAGTATTTTGCTTGAATCACACTGGTACTTACCCAAATTAAACCTGAAGCTATTCCCAAGGAGACCTTCTACAATGAAATTATTCTTTAAAATAAAAAACAGTATCATTTTCTGAAAATAACCTCATTTCAGGGCCATTAAGGCAACACAGTGCTTATATGGAATAATGAAGGAAGGAAGTAACTTCTATAAAATTGCTGATATTTCACTAACAGGCCCCAGGAGATCATCCTAGGGATACAAAAAAGAAGAAAGGTCATCTTTGTTCCTGAGACAGGGCAGGCCATATTCCATATTATGTAACTACTTCAGAGATGGCTCTTTTCTTTGCCAACTAGAGATGATACAGTCATGTAAAATACTCAATTACTCAGGCCATTCTACATTCTTATGCTTAGTAGAGGATCAGAAAGCACAGCAAAAGTGATTTTAAGGCAATATGCATCGCTTATGCAATTAACTTACACATTACTTTCTAAGGACTTCACATATTTCAAGACATATGAGATTGAAGTTTCTATTCATTTGCACAGAATGCTGCAAGTCTTCTCTCTCCTGTCCTCTTTGAAATTAATTGCCCTTGCTTGTGGAAATATAATTTGAGCATACAAAAATTCCTTGAAGATACTTATTTCCACGCAGATTTTTAGTTAGGCTTATTGCTGTTCCCAAATATAACTTCTGGACTTCAAACTGCCAACCTCGGTGAAGAGTGAGTAACAAAAACCCCGACACTGAGTGACATGCAGGTGCCACACAGCTCAGGACACTGCAGATTTATTAGACATATCATCAATTTTTAACTTCTCGGACTATCTAAATATACCTTTGTAAGCTAAAAGTAAAATTTGAATTTGTACAAGGTATAAAATCTGTTATAAGGCACAGATATTATGAAATACATGAAATGGGAAAAGGCAAGGAAACAAACAGGCTTTTGTTCTGCCCTTGACATCACTGGGACAGGAGTTTATGATGCCCAGAGAAGGTGATAATTTCTCCAGCAAGGTTCAGAGCCCTTGGAGTGTCCAGAGATGTTAATCCTTCATTTAGTGACCATCAGTAGGTTATTAGAGGGTCACCTCCCTCCCTCTGTGCTTCCATCTCAGAAACTCAACAAGGTTAAGCATCACCTTTCCCAAGAGGAGAGTGAGATGTTTACCTATACTTTTGTGATTTATTTTTTTGAACCATGATTGCACCTCTGCTCTTTGGACATGTTCCAGGACAGACCAGACACAAGACCCATCTGATTCTGAATGTGCCCAGCAGGAGATAAATATATTTTACAAGATACTTTAGAGTGTTACGAGATCACTCTCTCTCCCCATCTCAACCCATAGTGAAGCATCATCATCTCACTTTTTCTGCCATGGTATTGAATTCCTTTAAAAGATCATATTCATTATCCCACTACAAGCATGATTTCGTCCTCCTAAGACACCAGAGTTGCACAGAATTTACTTCATCCTCTGTTTCCTTTGCAGTTATGCACTGTGCCAAAGACCCCCAGCCACCCAATCTCAGCCCTTGACTTGGGACCATCTCCAGCAATAACCTCAAACTGCACAGTCTCAATTTCTCTCCATGGAGGATTTAGATATTTAAGAAATTATTTACATTAATATTTCTTTAATATTAAAAAATAGCAAATATCATCAAGATTAAGAGCTGAATATAGAATATAGAAAAACAGTTACAAGGTTGAGAGAAAAACTGTAAATTCATCCTTCTAGTTTTTGAGGGTTTTTTTAACATGTCACCCTAAGCCCTTCAGACACCAAGTTCCAGCCAAGTGTCCGGTCCCTTTGTAACTCAGACCATTCCCAACCTCATGAGAAACTAAAGATGCTTTGAATAAAGAAGAAAAACACATTTGCTGTTAAATACCAAGAGAAAAAAGTGCTTGGCATTTTTCTGAAGGCTCCTATTCCTACATTCCTCAGTACAATTTTAGGTTTCCTAATCTGTCCCAAGCCAGCAGTAATTGCAAAAAAAAAAAAANCAGCATGAATTGAAAAAAAAAAAAAAAAAGAAAAAAAGTAAAAATAAAAGAATATTATTTGAACAAAGTGTGAAGAACAAATTAGCCAGTTGTTTGTCTTAAACCAGTGGACAAGTTTTGACTGATTTTTTATTCTATTGCTTTGAAGAAAAAACAGTATCTAGCCATAAATATTTCAATAATATATAATAATGGTAATAATGCTTTAACTTGGAATGGGTGTCTCTGTCAAAGCATGAGCTGCAGAGAAACTGATTTTCCTGGTGCTCCTAAACATGGGGAGAGGTGCAAAGCTTGGAGAGCGATTGTAAGGCTACATTATTTTTCAGGCTATAAATAATTAACTGAAGTGGGATTCTTTCAACCCTCTCCTCACAAAAAGCAAGGCATTTCAAACGCCAGTTCTCTTTACCTTTAGGAAAGGTAGTAGTCAGGCAATAATGATGCTACAAGTCATTTTTAAAGGCACCTGCCCTGCATAATAATAATCTCTGCATCTCACAAACAACATAAAACTGCAGAGTGTTAAAATATACAGGGCAGAAGTGGTGTATAAAATGACAGAATAAAGTCACAGAGAATTATGGATAAGTTGGTGAACCAGACTTAAAACACAACTTAAAAAACTACCTTTACAATGCTATAAAAGCGAATAAACCTGCTGCCTTTCTCATAGATTTAAAGAGAAATATTTCACAACAGACCAGACATAAGTAAAATATACCTGTGTTGTCCCTTCCCATTATTTATTTGTAACATGAAGCTGCTGAGTTGTTAAATAGACAGTCATGATACTAAGAGTTGGGTTCTTACCAATTACTTGTAAGTCCTATAAATCTGAACTTTGAATTTCCTTAATACCTTCACTATTGACAATATGAAACAAAACTAAAACTTGCAAGTGCAAAGTCAGAAGAAGAGAACAAACATGTGCAAAGTTTTCTTATCATGCAATTTTCATCTATTTAATTATAACCCTCAAAATACATATCACTGAACTCTCCAACCTCAGCAGGCTGGTGTAATTTCATATAAAATTACTTATAGCAAAGACTTAAAAGAAACAGATTTCTCTCTTGCTCTATTCCTCACCAGTCCCCCTCCAGACTGGGTAACTCTGGCTCCTGACAGGGTGGGGACAGAATAAAACAGACCTCACGCAAGAACCTGAACTACCAACCTTATTTCCAATTCTATCACAGCTCCATTTTGCCAACCTTCAGAGGAGACATGCCAAGGATTCAGTGTGACTGAGCAGACTGCACTGCACGGTGATGGAGCCTGAGAAAAGCTCCCTGTGACACTGGAAACAGCCATGGCCACAACTGAGCTGAGGGTTTTTCAGAGGAGTCCCCAGCTCATTGTCTCCCAACCTCCATTCCTCCTCCACCTGTAGCTCTTTGCAGAAAAGTTGGGAGCTTGTGGGAAGTGGCAGTCCCTGCAGACACCCTGCCAAAGCCAATAAGCACAATTCCAGTCTCTCCTGCAGTTCCTGTCAGCCGATTGCTGGGAACCCAGTCTGAGCAGCTGTAATTCAATTCCCACACACCAAAAATGGTTTTCAAACCTGGCGTCCAGCAAGAGGCACAGCCAGGTATATTCAGCTGAGTACACAAAATACATCCCTGGAGGACAGAATATTCAGTTACTTGCATTCCTGATGTCATTCTGTGGCCTGGAGGAATACAGGTAAAAAAACCCCTCAAGATGCAAGTTTAAATGCCAGCCCTGTTATCTCAGTGAGATCTGGCACACTCTTTCCACACCGTACTTGCACAGGAAACAGAAGCCACGGGACAATGTATTTCAGCAAGAGCTTGGCATGGTTTCCTCTCTCCCTGCTTCCCAATTACCCAGGTTTGTGATAGAAGTGAGAGTAACAGTTGACTCCTTACATTTACTGAACACTCCCACATACTGAAGTGGAACAGAAAGTTATGGAGATCCTGAAGAATCATAACTGAACACACAGTGCTTACAAGGCATTACACACAGCTGCAGCACAGCAGACTGCTAAATACTTTTGGACTCAGCTTTGCCATGTCATTCTTGATCTGAAGTGATAAATTAACTGGAAAAAAAAATCCCAGAAACCAACTGAAAGCTAAGGCGCTGCAGCAAGTACACTCAGAACTTGTTTTTTAGAATTAAATAAATACTGTAATGATGAAAACAACTCAAGTGTTGAAGTCACAGTCTGTAGCAAGCACTTTATACTGCTTCTAAAGGGTTTTTCCTGTAGCACTGTCTCAATAGGAGGAAGGTGCTGAGCAGTGGCAACCTGTCACATAGGAACCATGGAAATGCAGCTTTTCAGTTTGCTACTTGGGAAAAAATATTAAGTTTGGCTGTTTTAATGGGCATAGCCATTATAATTGACAACCAAACAGAAAGTTCAAAAGGTCATTTTTATGAACTAACCTGTCTAACCAAATGCTGAGACCTGCAAAGCAGCACGAGGTGCAAACCTGCCTATGTACAGGTTACCTACAGATCTACATATAGCTCTGTTAACATTTTAATAAGCCTGAACATAAACCCACAGTAATCTGAAGTGAAAAATGTGTGCATACTTTGATACAAACATCAAGTACTTAGCAGTATTTTTTCAACTGATAAGATTTATACAAGGAAGAGCACTGAAATTTTGTGCTATGAACCAGCTCTTTGGACACTTTCCAGCTCACCAGCCTGTCAGGTTGGATAACTTCCATCTCCCTGTAGGCATTCAAGCAGTTCTTCAAGAGAAATTTCTCAGTTTTAAGTACACTAATCTTTGCAAACTAACACTGAAAAAAAAATCCAGCTTGTGTCTATATATAAATATGTGACTGAAATACTTCCCTCTTAAGTGAATAAAGAGTTGTATCTTACCTCCTGACACTAAACCTTGCATGAACAATTTCCAGTGTATGCTCCAGAAGAAATACTGAGATAAAAATGTTTTCTAATTCATGAAGCCTTTCTTTTTCTGCAAGAGCAAATGGAATGTATCATATTTTCAAAGGAAAAAAAATCTTTTATTTTTATTAGACTAAAAGACTTTCAAGTACCATAGTTCTGAAAGTTATTTCAGAAGTAAGATCATCATTTTTTTATCTTTTAGTGCATCTTCAGCACTTCATGTGGAATGGCATTGCATCATCTCAATCAAAATATAGGCAAACTACACTCAGTTTTCATCCCTAAAACTTGCTTAGCTAAGTCCATTTTCTGCTGCAGTAAATATCACAGCATCTTCTCTACCCTGTCTCACCAACCTGAAGTAATCTTCAAATTTTGCTGTAAAATTAATCGGAGACAAAATCCTATAATCTCTTCCATCACTGAAATACTCCCTTTCTGAGGACAGAAGCTTTCATCCCACACTGCATTCCTTATCTGTGTTAGATCCTCTTTTCTGGTCACCTTGATCCCACCTGGATGTGCCTTACAAAACCCACTAGGAGGATTTGTAGAAAAGTTCATGCTTTCTTCAGTCCATGTTTCTCAAGTGCTCGAGCAAAGTTCCTTCAGCATTACCAAACCACTGCTATGGGAAAACTGAGCACATACAGGAACATCCAGAGAACTCCTCTGAGGCCCTGCACACCAACAGAAACAGATATTCTGTGTGCTGCCCAATTAGAGTAAGAAATAGAAGAATATTACACAAGACAAGCTGTGCACTGGAGAAAACTCCAGGTACAAAACTCTGTTACACAAATTATTCCATCTCTTATAATAAACACATTTACCTTCATAAATAGCTTTGTGCTTTATTCTGTGGGACCCAAAGCAGTAAGACTCCTTGTTGTGATCAACAACAAGCCCCTGGACACAGAGGCCATTTAAAAATCTCTCTCAGCAATTTCATCTTTCCTGTTCCCTGCCAGCTTTTTCCTGTGTATCACAACAAGCTGCAAATTTGCACTTCTGGGGGACTGTTCTGCTTTATAGGCTCTGCATCTGTCACCCATTTTCATCTGAAAATAATTCCCTTCAGAGGCCTCCTTGCATGCAGTTCTTCTGTAACTTTGAGCGCATTTCCATCCATTTCCCTCTGCAAGAAAGGAGGACAGGAAAAGGAGGCAATTTTCAGCATCATCCAATTCCAATGGTTTCAAATCCATCTCTAGCTCTTCGTGCTAGCTGGTGATGAATGTTTCACTGCAGTCTCCAGGGATTTCAGAAGCATATCTAAACTTATCCTCAACATCTCTCATTATTTTCAGGAAAAAAACCAACATGACTTTTATGCAAAGAAGAGCTATGACTAAATTAAGCGCTTGGCCAACAGTTATTGCTGAAGTTTCTGATGGAGACAGAAAACGAAGTGGAAGAAAAGCAAAATCCAAACAAATGCACTTAAAGCCTTAATTCAGACTTCTTAACTAAAAAAAGGTGCATTTCAGATACTAATTTTTTATTTTGAAAAGCAGGGGTGAAGCTGCACAGAAGGAGAGCTCTGCAGTTGCCCCGCTGTTTGCAGCACTGACAAGCACACAGTTCACAGCAGCCCCCACACGCAGCCTCTGATCCCAGCAATGGTTTAGGAATCCTGGAAAGATTTGCAACCTCAAGGGAAAGTGAGACTCACACAAATTTCCTAGAAACTGAGGATCTCCCACCTAGGAAATAGCTTATTATCAAACATAAATCATAATTAAATGCATCAAGCTGCCTCTTTAAACTGAAAATGTCCATCAAATGTGCATCATAGAAAATCTGTATTTTACAGAATAAACCACAAATCAGACATGACAGGAAACTGCTGAGTCTGAATAGTTATCTTCCAGTTATTACAGCTGTCACCTGTCACAGAATTGGAGCAGTTTGGGTTGGAAGGGACCTTAAAGATCACCTTGTTCCAGCCCTTTGCCATAGAGTGAATTGGGAAATTTAGAGTGTGGATGCTCAAAAGTAAAGGCAAATTACACTGGTCATCTTCCTGTTGAAAGCCCCCACAAAATGCTTTTTTACCTAGTGGCTTCATTTATTGAAGAGGATCTGTCCAAACATTTAGTTTCAAAAAATACTGGTTTTAAAGCATGCATAAGAGAAAAACAAAATTCTACAAATACATGTCTCACTTTTATGTGTAAGGAAAAACATTTATATTTTGAGCAAACTTGTTAAATGAAAAGTTAAGGCGTCCAACTGCAGCTGAAAGAGTTTGAAAACCATGTCAAATACGTAACTTTTGTGGACAGACTGCAGAAAATCCCCAGAACCACCACTCTCACACATCTGCACTCTTCCAAAATCCCCCCTGTCCTTTGCTCCATGGTTTTTCACTCCATGCAATTCCCATTTATCTCCATTTATCCTTACCATCTGCACTTCTCTACCCACAGTTTCAGCCATTAAACTGAAATATGAACCAAAAAATATGTTTGACTCTCTTGAAGAAATTGGGAAGGCAGAGGCAGGAAAGACAGAAGAATAATTATATTAAAAAAAACAGCCTATGTCTTGTTGTCAAACTTCCTCTGCCTGGCAGTGTAAGGAAGCTGTGTGTGCATTTCCAAGAACTCAGAGCCACAATGCTCAGGTTGGAAATCAGTTCCACTGCTGTTTGAGGGGGCAGGCTTTGCACCTGAGTGTTTTTAGGCAGTTCACTTGTTACACCCTGGGATACAATTACACTGGAGCAAGAATAAAGTGTAGTCGCACTGGTTTAGAATTTTCCTTTCTCTCTCATGGAGAATATAGATAAACTGTACTTCTTGTAATCTCTGTGTTTTGTGTTAGAGGTGTACAAGCCTTGACCAATAGATCTTGGGAGGTGGATTGTCTTTGGCCAATAGACACTTGTTTATTACTGTGTATAAAAAGAAGTTCTTGTAAATAAATTTTCTTTCTTCACCATCTTGAAGCCTGTCTGCCTGACTTCCCTACCTGCTTCCACAAATCCCACGAACAACAGAAAAGCAAACCATAATAAAGTCACTCTGAAGAGTAAAACCACCATTAAGAAGTGTGTGTGCAAAGCACGCAGAGACCTTAAAAGTCAAGATTTGCTTAAAATTATCAGCCAAGCCTAGAAGAAAAAATGCAACAACATCAGTGAGATTCACATACCCAAAACACTGAAGAGCATGAAACGTGCACCATTTAAAAATAACATGAATTGTGCAGCACCTCATGGGGCACTTTGGCAGCAGTGGATGGAGAGACAGGAACGAACCCACGGAGTTCATCAAGCAAAGCAGCCGAGGCACAGGGCATTGCCTTGGCATTGTGAGCACTGCCCAGGGAAGGGATGGGAGGGAGGGGATGGAGAGCTGGATGAGAGGTCATGGAGCCATGGGACATTAAACCCTGCTACTTTTCTTCTGCTATAACTTACGATTGCTACCCGACATAAATTTAAAGCAGACTTAATCATTTTTTATGTGAGTGACATAAATTAATACATTGAAAGCATTTCTATGAAATGGATCCTTAAAATGTTTCATACTTCAGTCAATGTGAAATAATGAACAAAACAAGACCTTTAAATTGCTGGGTCAGGAAAGAATGACGAATTGGATGCTGGGCAAGGGAAAATGTTATTTAGACTTAGTAATTGGCAATGTTGCACTGATTTGTTAACTCAAGCACAGACACCTATAACTCCTTGAAATTCACTACTCTGGGTTTTCAATCCAAATATTTGAACATTCCTAGCTCTATGTATTTTTTTCTTTCAGTTTGATTTAATATAAACATCAGCACCAAAATGTTCATTACAATTCATATTAAACCCAGAGTATTGGATGCCAAGGTAGCTAAAAACCAACAGAGTTAAAATAGCAATTTGCAAATTAAGAATGCAGGAATGTAGATCACATGCCTCTACAGTCAAAGGAAAGAGCTCTCATAAAATCCTTAAGGGCTTTTAACTTTTATTTAAAACACAAAGGATTAGCTTTCTAAAGCTTCTTTTGGAATTTAATCGGGCAAGTATAACTTTTAAAGTAGTCCATCTGCCTGGAGCACAGCAGCTGTGATGGGGAAAATGCTACTGCAATATTTGGATAAATTCTCAAACAAAACTGTGAAGAGTCTCTGGTAATTAGTGGATGATGTGAGAACTCAGAACTTGGCACTGGAATGTTATTTGCAGAAGCTGTTGGACTTGTTTACTGTGATACTTGTTTCTAGTGCACAAGCAGTGCAATGATTTCCATGACTTAATGCCTGTCACAAATGTAAAACTTGGTCTTAATGGACATATTTATTTCCACAATGTCTAATGTGACATTTCTCTCTGCAGTGAAATAATCCAACACTCATTTTCTTCTAAAACCTTATAATAGGGTAATATCACATGATGACTTTGCTTAAATTATATTACAGCGCCTAAATGTTACATGATGCTACATAAGAGTTGGCTATATTCTGTAACAAGATCTTTCCCACAGCACCCATCCCATCAATTCTTGTAAATGAACTATGGTAAAATCTGTGCAGTGCTTAAATAAGGTTCTGAGCTAATGGAAATAGTAAGGCTAATGAAATGACCAGTGAATTAACAGGGAACAGGGTTAATAGTAAATTACCACTATGCTGGGAATTAACTGCAATTTTAAAAATCACTAAAATTAAATAATGTTGGATTATTAAAAATCCCATTGAATATTTCCCATATTTTGCATAAATCTCTCCTGCAGCACTCACTCATTGCATATACAGAACTTGGGCTCAGACTATTCTGGAATATTTGGGATAGGAGAATTCATGTTGGTCATTGTGAATGTGTTATTGGCCTAACTGATCTTCAGAAATGTAAGATTTAGGGGCCATTCAAACTGTTCAGTGTTTGTTTTTCCATGATGAGCCCTGGACAAATGTGGCAAACCACACCTTTGCAGGCCAGTGTCCTGCATGCAGACGGAGTCTACTCAGGCTTTAGACTGATATGGCCTGGAAAAGAGATTTCGTCTCCCCAGAAGGGGTTAGACCTGCATTAACCACGTTGGAAAAGAAATTTATTTTTCCTGGACCAAGGGTTGTACTCAAATCTGAACACTCTAAAATGAGTAACTCTAAAAATAATAAGAAAACTTACAGATATCTGAGTTTTTTCAAACTTCAGCCAACCTCTAAATTAGGAACTCATATTTGTGTTGTTCAGTTTTGGCTATTTCATCCATAACAGGATTTAATGGCCCTTTTCAAATCTGATTATTTAAGTTTTAAGATCTGCATTTGGGACCAGATTCAGGCCTATGATATTTTGTATCTGTTTTACATAAATATATATCTATTTTTTGAGCATTGTATTTCATGCGAAAAACTCTAGGCACCCCAAAATTATAAAACAATTTTCAGTTTGTATACAAGTATCTCATTGCAAAAGTTACAGAACCAGTGACAATGGAAAGTTACTAGGAGACAGAAGAAAATTATATCATTTTCCAGCTTGTTCAGCTACAACTGTTGTCTTTTTATTTTCAGGAAACATTTTCTGCTATTCTCCTTTTGCTGGTTATTCAGCCTGGACCCATCTTCTATTTACAGAATTGAACCAACCCCTTGGATATGATCAGCCTTGTGTTTGCAAGAACTGCAGTAACAGCTACACATCAATAATTCTCTCACTGAATCCCGCTGGATGCTGTGTTTTATCCTGGTCAGAAGTGGTTACATTTTGCTTACCTGTTTGGGAAGATTAGTTTCAGTTGGGACATTAAAAAGATGGCTGAGGAAGAAAAACAATCTCTAAGGAAAACAATTCTGTTTGGTATTAATGGATATATTCCATCAGTAAAACTATGCATCAGAAATGAAAATGCCCCCAAAAGTTATTATGCTTGTGGTTTAGACAACATGCAGATAAAACATATGTGACTGGTCCATCAGAAAAAAAAAGCTGGATTCCTAATGGAGAGCTGCCGTCAAATAAGAGCCACCAAGAAAGCCATAGACTCAATCTTACCTTTAAATTAGTCAACTGTAGGTGTAAGAGCCTGTTGCAATTTTGTAATACAAAGACCATGTTAGCTGCAGAAAAAAGGATTTCTGCATTCCCAAGCTACAAGAAATCTTTCCTTAAATTTTATATTTAACTTATCTTAGTTTTTTGGTCTAATCAACAATTAAATTTGAAAGATCCCTAAAGAGAACATGTCGGTTCTCTTTACTATACATAATAAGGAGAAGAATGATAAGCTCCAGGAGTGAGGTGTTAATTTTTATCTTAGGAATAATATTAATATACAGGTCAAATGACAAATGAAATGGGTCGCAAAGAAACACGTTACTTACAGACTTTAAATTGTGATTCAATGGCCCAGCAAAACATGAAAATGCGGCCAGTGCTCCTGAAAAGGAACAGTCTGGACTCGGCAGATTTTATGAGACACCCCCAGCACCGCAGGAGCAAATCCCAGCAGGTTCGGTTCAAGGAGGATGGTGTCAGCACCAAGACAGAGCTGGCTGCTAATCCTGCCCGAGACACAGCACTCACAACTGGAAAAACAGAAATCTTTAGGGATCACAATTTTTTGCTAACTCAATCTCCAACTTTTCCAAGGGCTCAGAAGGGGCTTCGGAATATTGCCATACAAACTTCTCCCAGCCTCAGGAAACACTTCCCAGTTTTTAAAAGGAAAAAGTTGACAGTGAGCAAATCACTGACAGAAATGCCAGCAGAACCTGCAAACTCTATCCAGGTAAATGGCAGTCTTTGTGAACCAGACATTATGTCTGCAGAGCTCTGTTATTTAAGGATAAGTAATCACTTGGAGGATGGATGCAGGAATAGTGAGGTGGGCTTGGGTCAAAGAGCATCAAAAGCACAAAGCAATGGACCGATGTACTCGGATGATTTCTCAGTGTCAGACAAGACAACTGCGTCTACACAGGTGCCTGAATACATTCATGTGAGTTTTCCACAAGACAGAAATGTTTCCCTGGATGCACCAGACACAACCATGGTTTCAGGTAATTCACTGCATTCTTCTACCGTCATCAACAGCAACGAAAGTCACGAAAACAGCACACTGTCATCTGATTCTGAAAAGGCAGAGCCTTGCCTAAGCACTTCTGTGAACTGCGGTGAATGTAATCCCCACTCTGCTGCTCGGGAAGTGGAGAAGAGTGATTCCGAGGTGCCTGGAGCCAGCAGAGATGCCAGCAGTAAGGAAACGACTCCATTGTCACCTCCATCAAATCACAGCTCATCTCCCCGTTTCCTCAGAGACTGTCAGCAGGCAGGAGAGCACAAGCCAGATTCCAGCTGCGTGACGTTACCAAGCGATGATCGCCCAACGGTGTCACTGCCCAGCAGTAATGCATCAAAACCATGTCTGCCATGTAATACTGAAATCGAGAAAAATTCCACCCAGTCAGATGTTTCCCAGTGTAACAGCTGTTTAGAAGGATTTCACATAAAGTCTTATCCGCCAAGGAATGAAACAAACCCGCAAAGCAACAAAGAGATTAGCGAAATAAATCAAATTCACTTGGCACATGGCGAACTCTGTGCCCTACAAGGCAGGCTGCAGTCTGTAGAGGAATCCTTGCAGTCGAACCAGGAGAAGATTAAAGTCCTTTTGAATGTAATCCAAGACCTGGAAAAATCCAGAGCCCTCAGCGAAGGGTATGGTTCATTTTTAATATTAGTAATTCATCAGAAGTGTAAAGTAGATGTTTGCATTCTTTTAACCTTTGCTACTGAAAAGCACAGCTCTTGTGATATTTAAAGATGTCTGCAAAATATATCTTACACCTTTTTTGTGGTATTTGGGTCTCAGCAGAGAAGCAAGTCCCTTCATAGTTTGGCTTTAGCTGACACTGCCTTTACTAAATCCAGTGCAAGACCCAGCTTAACAACTCCATTTTTCATTCAGATTTAGGGTGTTCAAGCCACGGCAGGGTCAGATACACATGGAGTGCCAAACATGCAGATTAGAACTAAGGACAGAGCATGTGAGCACGGTCAGCAAGAGCTCACTTCACACTCTGCACCTCCGTAACAATGCTGTATGTATTGCCAGTCTGGTGACACAGGGGTTGAGAGCCAAGGCTGCAAACCGTATGCATGCAATTTATTATGGATTAAAAAAACAAAAAAAAAACTAAAAAACAACCCCTATAAAGGCATATAACATCTAAAGATTGGACAAAGTTAAAATAGAATTTTAAATATTTCTGTGCTCAAAACAGGTTTCAGAATATCCTAACAGAGCTTTCCAAACTATCAACAGCATCTCTTACTCTAATTGCATCTAGGATACACTTTAAAGTTGTTTTGTTGTAAAGTAGTGTGTCCTTCAAACAATTTATCTTTCAAAAATTGAAAAATATCTTTGAAATAAATCAAGGGAATAAAGGTTCCATTTTAATTTAGGTTTTAAAGATAAAACAACATGAGGACTATGTTACCATACATTTACTTTAATCCTTAGCACAGGCATCTCGTGCATGTAGATAAATCACTATGAGTGGAAAACCGTACCCTTAATTTTAAAATTAAATCACGTGCCTCAATTGTATTTACTGATTACAATTAACGAATGCATCAGATAATATTCCACATTTCCACAAACTGTGCAAACATCACAACAGGAAGGCTGCACTGAGGGTTTTGTGTAGGTGAGGTTGCAGAAATCCCAGAGCACAATGCTGCTGTGCTCACACACCCCAGCAACAGGGCTTGGCACTTGGTCCCACGCGGGCAGAACTGTCAGGAGAGAACTAACTGAGGCCACAATTTTATATACCTCAGTTTTCTTACAACTTCTGAAGGAAAAAAAATATTTGAAAACCTATTCTGAATTTTTTTTTTCCTTTTTTCAGATATTTTAGCTGGGAATTGAAGTTAACTTCTTGCATTTTTTGTTGAATAACTTTCCAATTCACAATCCAAATAAGAATTTACACTCATTACAAATTTAAAATAATATGAATCAGTTTAGCATGTGATTTTACTCCATACAGATTTCCTTTTTTTATGTAGATTTTTTGGTAGATGGATATTATTAGCCAGTAATGTCCATCTGGCTGTTAGCATGAAAATATTTTCTTTAGCTTCCACTGTGCCCACATAAAATCTTATTCTGTATAACATTTTTCCCATTAACTCAGCTCCAGCTACCTTCCCTCAGAGGGCTGTTGCATATGATTTTCTGGCATCAAACTCGTAATAGCCTAAACACAACAGACACAATCCATGTAGACATACTATCAGCAAAAATACAAAAACATTTATAACACACCAACCCCCTAAGGTTCAGGTAAGCAAGATTCAAGGCATGGATCCAGCTATGTCTCAGGCTTAAGCAGCCGCTTCTCTATTTTAATCTTCATGCAGCCACCCCCAGCTGTGGTTCCTCAGGAATTACAGGAAAGGACACTCCTTTTCCCCTGCCATTCTGCATGGGAGACTGCACCCGTTTCAATTATGTTTGCAAATCTGCCCATAGCAAAGACTAATTTGCAGTGAAGCACAGTCAGATTATCCAGCAATATTTATAATCCATTTCTGTTCAGTTACCGTGTGGTCGAAAAGAAAGGTTTTGTCAAATATCTGGAAGTGCCACTCTGAGTTTCAGTGAGAAGCTTCAGTCTACCTTGGCAGATTCATCTCAGTAACACTGAAGGTTCCAAGCACTTGTGCAGAAAGCACAACAATGCATGTGAAGAACTCCCCTTTTCCCAAAACAATCAGGAAATCATTTTGGTGCAATCTAATCTCTCCTAATTCAAATAAAACTTGCTAAATACAGTGTTACACTTTCTCCGGACTTGAAGAGCCACCAATCTCAACCTGTTTCTAATGCAGATCTCCCCATCATAAAAATATTTCAGCTCTAGTTGGTGTTAAGCATGAAAAATCACTTTTCTTTTTTTCTTAACACTCCAAATTTTTAACTCATCGGCAGAAAAGGTCTGACTTGATCATACTTAAATAAGGAAACTTGAAAAGGGAAGACTGGAAAGCATAAGGACAGAGATCAGACTGATTCAGCAAATGCATGGATTTTCAAGTACTTGGAAGTGTGTTTGCTAGAAGCAGCTTCATGTCTAAGTGTTTTCATAACAGTATTCATGCAAGAACCAACAGCCAGAACCCTTAACAGAATGAGGTGGGAAAGGTGCAAGACAAGACTCACAGGGTTCAGGGATTTTTTAACAAAACCTTCCAACTTAGAACTTGATACTAGAATTTTTAGTAGGGGTAACAGAAGTGGTGAACAGAATGGCTTTTGTTCATAAAAGACTCAGAGCTCTGTTCTCGTATCTATAAATTCAGCTCACATGAACTGCTGTCTGTTGCAGGCGTAACTTCTACCACACTGGGCAGGACCTCAACAACTGCAGCACCTGTCAGAACACGGCGTGCATCATTTACAGGTACCTCGCTCCCTGAGCTCTGTGCTGCCTGTACATCCCTGCAGCTGCACAGAACTCTGCTCACACTTATACAATGTCTCAACTATGACTAACCCCGTTGTGATGAAAAAACAAGTGGTTTGGATGAGGTGCTTTGTGTGTCCCCCAAGCAGAAAACAGTTCACAGTGGTGTTAGCTGAAAGGAAAGGGAGGCTGGACCTGGGAGAATTCAGACAGAAACTTTCCACTTAAGCGTCACAGTGTTACTACTGGCACGCTTTGAAAATCTGTGATGCCATTTCTGATCATGATCTTCCTCTGTGTGGTACATTTTTAAAGCTGGGGTTTCTGTAATAATTTTAGATCTTGGAAGAGATAAACTCTCTGTTCTCTGAGTGCCAGTGAGCTACAGCTACAGTTCACGTTAACATGCAAAACAAAACCAAAATCCCCACACTTTTCACCTCAGCTGTTACTAATTTCAGAGAGTGCAATTTGAGTATAAGCTACTTCAAATTTAAACTGCAGTTTATGCTGAACTCTTGTGGCCAGAAAGCTTTGCAGGGCTGTGTTCATGTTTCAAACCTACTGTAAGAGCCTTCATACTTCAAAATGCATGTTTCAAACACACTGTAAGAGCCTTCACCTGTCCAGACGTCAACCAAAGAGCCAGCAGGTACCAGGTCTTGGTTGTACTGCACAAGTAGCTTGTCCACTGAGCAAGGGATTTTACAAAGACATTGTCTAATCTCTGCAAGCTCAGTTATGCGGCAGAAAACCCAGATCTTGGGTTGCTTGTTTACATTTACAGAAATAAAGGGTAAGAGAATTTCTCTCCTAGGCTGAAGCCTTTTCCTTCATTTCAAAGAACATGGCAGACCAGTATCTTCAACAGTTTGTAATCACTATAACTTTAAATTGTTTAATGGAAATAATGAAGAGAAAATACTCGCATGGAAGTGTTTTTCCCACTGCATGTTCTTCATGAAGCAAATTTATTAAAGAGCTTAATAAACTAGACACAGCACTGGAACCTATTGTTAATATACAACTCAGTCACATACTGATGTCCTCTTGTAATGAAATTTCCAAGTAATGAACGTGTCTCAAATTAAACACCACAGCTCCTCTGAGACAAAGCTGTAGGTTCCTCTTCACAGCCCACTGGATACTCTGGGAAGTTACATGACATATTCGAGAGCACAGACAATGTCCATAAAAAAAAAATTAAAAAGAAGATCGAGGGCCAAACAGATTTTCTTTACTTGATCATGGTCTCTGAACAAACAATCTCTGTGTATTTTATGGGACTAGACATGAACAGGTCACTCTCTAGAATTTATGTACAGACTACCCTTGACCACAGGATGCCTTCTCTCTTCTGGAAAATACCCAGTGTTTTCAAGTTTACATAGTTTCAATGCAGGAAAGATCCTGAACAACAGGCACATCATTCAAAGGAAAGAGCAGAGGAAGAAAGAAAACATTAAGGGGCCTTTTTGATTTACCAGGTAGTTTGCAACCATAATGGTGCCTCGAGGCTCACAGTGCAATGATTCATAGAACATGTACAGAACACAGCTGCTCAAAAAAGTTTCTACTTTTAAGGGACAGACAGGAGACAGTAAGGAAACAATGGTTTCTGATTTACAGAGGTGTTCACAGGATGTGGTTATGAAAAAAGCATTTGGAGTGACTAATATTTGAAGCTCATTAGGCAATATTCTGAAAGGTAATTGTTGCCAGTGTTTGCTCTAGACAAACACGTGCAATTCCTGTGGTTTACGTGGCCTAAAAGGTCCATGCAGGTATTTTCCCCCTAACACAGCATCCCAGCTGTGATGATAAAATCAAGTGTTTTATCTTGCTCCCAGTTTTCCTGCTCTCGAAGAACCTTACTGATCACTGCAGCAAGCCCTGCACACGCAGAGTGCTGGGTGGCTGTCACTGAACCATCGTTATCACACCCAGCCCCCGAGTCAAACAATGCCCTAATCTCACAGAAATCCCCGGCTGGATTACACTGATCACTAAAGTAATAAAGAGCTTTTCAGCCTAACAGTGACTGTAAATTTGGCTTTATTAACTACCCAGCAGGGATTCCGGGCTTGGGATTTTCCATCTAGATCATGTAATAGAAATGTTTGTATTATAATAAACAAATTCAAGTAGAGACCAAAACCAGTTATCACGGGCAGTATTAAATGAAGACTGAATTGACCTCTTGTCTCTGAAGATGATATCTGCAACAGTAAATTAAAAACTGTGAAGAAGGGCAGAAAAAAGGACCATGAGGAGATGCTACCCTTCTGCATTCTGTAAAGCCAACATTTCATTCTCCAGTGCCGTGGTCTGTGACTATTGAAAAGTATTAAGCTGCAGTTTTAGTAATCAGCTGATAAAATGCAAGAGGCACTGGTTTTATATCAGTTCCTTCTGCTTTTTTAATATTTAATATGCATTGCTTCTTGTTCAAGAGATCCTTCTGCTCTCTACTAAATGAAAATAATCCTCCTGCTTTCTTTTTACCAGTTGAGCTATATTATTTGATGAAAACCCCCAAAACATATGAATTATAAAGGAAACAATCTTCTAGTTAATTTTGACGTACTACTTAATGATGTTTATGGATTCTATATAAAAATACAATTAAATGTGCTTAAAGATGCACATATTTACTAACTTTACAGATTTCCTCTGATCAGTGCCAAAATCAGGTTCAGGGCCTTGGAGTGACATCTCAGCATCCCTCAGATGATGCTCTTTTCCTCCCCTCATGGCAAATCCAACCCTTCTACTCTCCCCGGCCTCCTAAAACCTTCGCAGCAGACACAGCTGATACAACTCCCTCTCCCGCCCAGAAAAGATGATTGAAATAAAGGAAATATATACAATGTTGCTTAATCCCTGTCCACACTGACTCTTCTGAACCTTACATTTATTTCTATGCACTCATCTGCTGTTATCTAATTAACATCTTGGCTCTTGTTTGACATCAATAATAATTAGGGTTTCAATGGAGGAAGTGAGTTCTACTTTCCTGTCAGCTGATACCACTTATCTCAAAGACTTACACACTGGCTTAATTTCATATATTTTTGTTCCTAGCCCGTGTCCTAGTGGGAGACATTCACATTTAACCAAGTTAAGCACATAAGAGGTTTTTAATTTCAAGCATATGACTGTTAGATTGTGGTATCAAAATCTGACCTTTGAATAAAATGCATTGAAAGGTCATCCTAATACATTTTCATTTTGTCTCCATAATTTTTATCCCATTGCTTTGGGCACAATGTTGGAGTTCTTAATTCATATGAAGTAAAAAGTTTTGCTCAAAAAAAAAATTAAGAGGTGAACTTATTTTCAAAGGAACAACCCCTAAACCTCTTGTCTTTATCCCAGGCTTCTGTCATTGAATAATTCCAAGTTATTCTGCTGAGGAAAGCAGCCTTTCCACATGTTTTTTAAATGGGGAATTTCTCACTTACTAGCATAGATCTCTCATTTGTTTTCCATAGTGTAGAATATGACTTCAGACAACAAGAAGGAAGATTTCATCAGATTTTGAAAACACTGGACCATGCAGAGCAAAACCCAGCTTCAGCTTCACCTCAGAAGCCACCACCTGATCCTCCAGCTCCCGAAAAAAAGGAGTTAAGGAGAAAAACAAAAAAGGTGAAAAGAAAATGCTTCTGGTGGATTTGACTTCCTTATGCATCCTTTTACATTTCAAAAGACAGTAAAACAGAAAGAGCTTGAGAGCACATACCTGAAAATGTGCTCTTACGGAATCACAAAGGTTAAAAATGTTTAATTAGAGTATCTGAAAAATCAAAATAATTGAATTTAGTTAAATCATCTCACTGAATAAAGGTGCATGAGGATACTATTTTCAAGAAAAGAAATTGTTTCTTTCAAAAGGAAGTTCTCATTTTTTTTCCAAGGACAGTTTCATATGCTTTGTAAAGACCTTTTTTCAACTTTCCAAAAATAACAAGGTTTAAATCTCTACTTTAAAAAAACAATGGTAGGCAAAGCTAAGCATGTCACACAGCCTTCATTTCCCATTTATAAGAACATGGACTAAAAGGAAAAAACTTCATTGAGCTTTGAACAAACCACACCATCAAGAAGAAATTCAGGGAAACCTAAGTTGTTCAAATAAATCTCTCCTCAAAGGAGACAATTATAATTATTTCACATCCCCACTGAAATATTTTTGTTGCTGTCATCTAATATTGAACAACAAAAAAAAAGAATTTCAGGTTAAGTTTTACTCTGTCCTTTTATTTGTTCATGATAAAATGCCACCATTTAGAAGTTTCAGCCATTTAATGGACTTGTCTGAATAGAACTGGGGAGTTGTAAAACAAGAGAATGTCACAGTAACTCTTGTCTTAAAGCCCTGCTCAAGCAAGGTCCAATCCAGTGAATTTGAGTTGTGAGAATCTCCAAAGACAAGAATCCACATCTCCTTGGGGCAGGCTGTTCCAGGGTTTTCCCTTAACATCTAATGTGAATTTCCTGCATTCTAACTTGTGTCCCTTACATCTTGCTTGGTCCAAGCACACCTTCAAGAAGAACCCCATGGAGAACAAACCTCTCTCCAAGTCTTCACTTCTTAAAGACTGAACAAATCCAGTTTTCACTGCCTCCCCTCCCATCCCACATGCTGCAGCCCACAGCCATCCTGCTGGTCTCCCTCCAGCGAGCTGATGTCTCTCATATACCTGGAAGCCTAAAACTGGACACAGTCCCTCAGATGTCATCACAATTGCTGGATAAAGAGGAATAACTGTTTTGGCTGTTGTCTTACTGAATCACTTCCCCAGTCTGTTCCTTTAGGACCTGTATTGCTGTACCAAAATATCCCAAGATGGTTTTTTTTTTTTGCCTTAAGATGTAAATTTATATATGATAAAAAATTGAACATAAAAATAATATTTAGTGAACTGAGCTGTATTACACAAAAAAATTATGTATGCTGAAAGGATTTTATCAAATGTCAATGCAGCTACTTCTTTCCTCCAAAAATACTCAAGTTACCATTAGCACAGGGTGTGCCAATGGAACCCAGTTTATGATTGGTGATACCATCACTTTACTCATAAAAACATGGTCACCTTTCGTATGGGGGGGGGAAGGGGGAAAAGGTTTTCCAAAGCAAGTTTAGTGGAATGTACTGCAGACCTTTTCTTGGAAGTGGCTCTGGTTCAGGGTATTCCATAGATTAATCCCGGCATCATATTTTTCTAAGTCATCCTGTATTAATTGTGCAATGTTCGTTTTAAATGTCTGTACACTTTTTGTACACTTCCGTGTTCCTTGAATTCTTAGGGATAATTATACATTTGAAAAGACATTAAAAACAATTTTGCACAGAAGAATTTTGTCTGGAAGAAGTAATTTTCTTTTTCTAAAACTAATCTTTTTGAAGAAGGTATGCAATGTGTCATGGCTTAATTTATCAAAATTCTAAAGGACTGACACTTAAAAAACATTTCCATGTTAAGTTCAGTTAGTGCAGAAATGACAGGCACAAAAATGTTGCTATTTTAGGGGCTCTTCAGAAGGAAATTCGTTTTTATTAACATGTCTTTAGATGCCTTTAGTGAGACAGAAAAGCTCTTCAATAATAGGTTGTGGTTATAAAAAAGGTAAGAATTAAATTACTGCATCAGAACACATCACTACATTACACTCAAGTACATGCACTGCTTGTGCTGCTGTGCCAACAGCATTCCCTTTGTGCATTAGAGTCTATAATTGATACAATGAAGGATTTATTCATGTGCAAGTTATTCTTGTGTATTAAAATAACATTTTAAGACCAATATCCCCTGTGGTAAAGTATAATAATAAGCAATACCAACAGCTGTAACACTACTAAAACTAGCAGGTTTTTTTTTTTCTGTATTGAACTGATGTTTAATAATTTATGATACAAAAGCAATCTTTTTGCCTTTTTGTTGATAAGCACAACATTTTAAGCTCTCTGATTTTGGGTTTGCCCACATAATGCATATGATGCCTTCAATCTATTTGCAAAGGATGCAGTTCATTCAATTTAAGCAAACCACAGCACTTTGGTTCACCACATAGCACAGTCAATTCCTTGGTCAGAAAAACTATGCAAGAACAAAAATTCTCTTTCTAGTTTAAGAAAGTCCAACCAAAGGTAGTTGCAAATAAGGCTCTAAGTCTTTCTCGTGACCTGAAGAAACACATTGATTAAGTGCTTACAGGTTTTATATTTTAATATCTGAGCTTGATGGAATTCAGAACCATCAACGATTTTCAGTCCTTAATCTCCCAGTCCAAATTAGTGTCTGTTTTCCAGATTCCCAAGCTGGCTGTTCTGGAGTTCTCTCTCAGTCAGTGCAGTGTGGATCACCCACACATGGAGATGAAATTCTCTCTGTAACCTCTGCACACGCAGCAGCAGGGAAGCATGGGGGTGTCCAGGCTGACCCTCAGCTCCCACTGCTGCCCTGCAGGAGCATCCCCGAGTCCCCAGCCTTCCCTCTGCGCAGAGTTTTCAAACCCACCCCTTCAGGACGTCTGTTTTCCGTGAAAGAAAACAGCAAATTCCAGTGCTGTGAAAGCACTTTCTTCAGCCACACCTCGGGGAGTTTTTACCCCCAGTCATCCCCACAGCACTTCATACACAAAAGGTTTTCTACGTGAACTTGAAGGAGAACATTGCAACAAAAGGCTTTTGTCCCACTCGAAGGTGATGGTGGGGAAGTGTCAGTTGTGGATGGACCAAGCACAGGAGCAGGGTAATGCTGCTTAGTTGCTGTTTTGTTTAGATTTTAAAATATGCCTATCTTAGCAACATAAAATAACTAAAATTTGAAAGCTTTGTAGCACATATCTGGAGAATCTTGGCTATATGAAAATATAATATGAAAGCATTGGGATTTGTTTTGCTGTTTAATCTTTTAAAAATATTTTAGTCATTAATTATCAATTCCTATAGGGAATAAAAAATTACCAGATACCCACTGCACGATTTATGGTGTCAAGATTGGAAAAGCAAAAGAAATTGGCAGACTGTTGGAAGATAAAAGTACTGGATGCAAAAATTTTTTCTGGTTTACAAAATTACTGTCTAATCCCTAAAAATGGCTTCCAGAGCAGGAAAGAAATGTTAGAAATAAAAACACATTCTTAAATAAAATGAAAAATAACCCACAAACACCCCATAAGTTGTCAAAAAAACCCAAAAACAAACAAAAAACCCAAACAAACCACAGTTACTTGACAGCACTTGATTACAAAAATATTGTGGGTTTCTGTGAAATATATCTATTTAAATTACATGTGCTATAGATAAAACATTGCACAGAATGCCGTATATTCCAAAATTACTGTATTTGAAATTGTTGTTTTATGGAGTCAAACTAACTTTCTTTAAAAATAAAAGATGGATTAATAAAATACTGATTTCTCTCATGTAACAGCAGTTCATGTAGGGCTTCTGATGGTTTTGTGCTCTATAATAATCCTGCCCTCATAGACAGACACCATCTTCCTAATGACATTCATTCTCTAATGTATGTTTTGTATATTTCTAGGCCCTTTAAATGTGATGTTATCTTTTGCAATAAAATGAGATATTTTTATTAGGTTTCAGATGTCAATTAATAATAAATAACATTTAGATTACAAAGGAAGGGAACAGCTGTTCCTTGGAAAAAGAAAAATGAGTGGAATACTAACAGGCATTTAATGGAATTGTTCTGCAGTGTTTCCAGGTAGAGCAAGGATGTCAATTTGAATACCAAACGAAAGGTTTTATCTAGACCATGAGTATATTTAAATATATTAAATTCTCCAATTGTGGCAGCTCTGCAAATAGTTTCCCTGGTCATTTCATCTGCTCTAGAGTAGCTTTGCTTAACAGAGTGCACAGATTTCTTTTTGGCAAAGTTCTATTTGTTCAATATTGTGTATACGTATGTTGTCTAAAAACTTCTCTGCGTGGCATAGCTACACTTACTTCATCATGTTAAACTGATACTGTGAGCAAAATCAAGTTTGGAAGTACTAAAGGAAACATTTATGATGTATATCGTGGACTTACACTATTTGTATTTACCTAACCAAGCCAAGACAGAAAGAAGTATTTCTGTGTTCTACGTGGATATAAATTTCTCTTCTGGAAATTCCTGTAGTAGGACTTCACTGCATGGCAATGACATTTACCGAGAAGTCTAAATTTCATGAAGTATTCAAGGTAAAGCTCAAATAGCCAATTTCACACGATAAACTCGTCCCTCTTCATGACAAGTGTAGAAGCACTTCTACAACTACAAACAGTCAAGGTTTTGTGGGGTTTTAAGAGTAAAGAGCTGTTTAAAGCCTTCAGCTGCTAAAACACCAAATGAAGGCAAGAATGGCATTTAACTAAGTCTTCCCTGCAGGAGCTGCAGAGAGCCAAATTACCTTTCCTGCACCACCTCCTTCTCCTGGAGAGATTATTTCTTTCTGAGCCTGACTCTTCTCAATAATTACATGAACACAGCTCCCAGCAGGCACTTACCAGCTAAGCCCAAGGCAGAACCCTCCCTTTCCCTTTCCTTTCAACTGGCATTGCAGCAAGAAAAGATCCAGGCAACTGTAACCCCAAATCTCTGCCAACAAGCTAGAAGACTGTGAGAAGAACACCTGAATGTGAAAATTAACCTGCTTATCCCTCCAGAAAGCAAAAAAATCCCTCAGGTAAATCAAATCCAGTTGTCTTTCAGGTGCAAAGCATTTAAACTTGCAAGGAATTACAGGTCTTGTCAATTGTAACCACTGCTTTTATCAGTATAAACCAGTATTAACATTGCTTTCCACACCATTTTCAAGTTTTAGAAAATTACACTGCAGAAGTTAATAAAAATGCTTGCAATATTCATAAACACAGTAACAGATTTAAGAATCCAAAGGGCAACCTTCTGTCCTGGAAGTTACAGGTTCAGCCCCATTTGAAATGTCACTTATACCTGAATAGTATCAGCTACACAGTCCAGCGATTCCACACGTCCCACCTGTACTTGCAGAGTTACTTTCAGCCACTGGAACTCACCCAAGCGTTCTGCAGGACGGAACTCCTGACTATTTGCTTCATTTGGAAAGGATCAAACATTCAGGCTTTTTTAGCAAGTTTGACCCTCTCAAAAGTCTTAAAGCAAACCTGGAAATTAACTTGGAGAACTAAAAGTAGCACACAGAGCATGGAAAAACCTTCTTTTGCCAGTTCTTTCTGAATACATGAATTTGGTTCATTAAAAACAATTTATTTGCATGTAAAAGAATATTCTGTTGAGGGGTGTTGCCTCAGCTGTAGAAAATTTAGCAATTTATTGGAATTCTGCTTTGAAAAACCTCTAAAATGCCCAATATACACCTATGCATAGTTGCTCATAAACATAATTAAAAGCAAGAGAACTGCATTTCAAAATTCACACTGGATTTGTTCTTTTCAGATTAAAACAGTTGAAGAAATTACAGTAGATGGGAGGGGGGAATAAAAAGAAACAGATTTTCCAAGCCATTTCAATTTACTGTAACCAGCTTGTTTCCTACTGGTTTCCTAATGGATCTTTTATGCAGGGTTACAACGGCTTTGTCACGTGCTGTTTATAAAATCCAGAAATACTCCTTAAGAGATTGATCAGGTCATCCACAGCACCCCGTCATGTTTCCCTTGTAAGTACAGAAAATATCTTCCAGCACTACGGAGAACTGAAAGGGTCACGGGTTTTCATTCCAAACCATTTCCTGTTGTGCCCATGGATGTGCCCAGGGTTACACACGAACAACAGCCTGGAGTTCAGACAAAGCTCATGGGATGCCTGAAAGTTGCAGATGTACCACCAGGGAGTTCAAAGCAACCATTGGCAAATATTTCCTCTGAGGAACTCAATTAGTCTCCTCAATTATTAGAGACTGATCATTAGGAGACACATGTGCTCTGGCTGGCAATGATCTAAAACTGTTATTTTCCAATAGAAATAAACAGGGAAACACAGGACATTTTAAAAGGCATACAATATGTCTCTTGTGGCCAAAATCATCAAGTAAATGATGCTCATGATTTTGCAGAATAAAATAAGTTTCTAAAGACAATTAAAAAACATCTCCCTATAAATGCACAGTCTGAAGGGCAAGCTCCAAATTCCCAGTGAATTTCCTGCATTCTCACAAATAGTCTAAATCCAGAGGATCACTCAGGAGATGTGTACCTAAATCTGAATAAGTTGCAGAATCTGTCCTTGAATACAACTCTTAAATCATGGAAACTCCAAAAAAACACAATCTCAGGTGAGTGTTCTGTGCCAGCACATCACCAAATAATTTTTTTTAGTCTTACTCAGACAGTTTCCCATTAGATTAATAGAAATGCTCTTTTCAATGTCTTAAACCATATCCTTAGGCAGGTTTTTTTAAATTTCTTCTTTTTTGCAAATATAAATTAACTTTGGATTTACCATTTGTTCTCTTAAAGAATGTTCAAATCTCACAACTACACTTCAAAAGACTGACTACAGTGTCACAGCTGAATGAAGAAATAGTAAAGCTTGAGACTTTTTATTTTAAATTAAAAAAAATAATTCACAAAGACCAACAAATACTATATTTGCATTTTTCCAGGATAAGTATAAAATGAGTTTCAAAGCATTGAAAATGCATTAAAATATTACTCACAATTAATGGATCTCGTCCCATTGTAATAACAGTTCTGTTCACTGTGCGTAGTAACTGCACCATTATTTCTTGAATATGGTGATAAGTTGAAGCCTGCAAATTAAAAAAACAGAGTTTTGATATTAAAATCATATCTCTTTTACAAGTAAGAAGAAACCAGTTATTTCCATTTTGACAGTTCAAGTTGTATAATCTAACAGCCCCATTGAAAGAGCAGCACTAACTCTTGCTCACCCTGCTCCTTAGCTCCAGCAATGGCAGTGGAATATTCGTGTCAAGTGGCACACTCCAATTTCAGCCCAATCTACTCCACAACTGGTTTTTGTTTCAAACAGTCACTTCCCATCTCTCACTCAAGTGTTCTCCCCCTGACTGAGTAGTCTGCAACTTAGCCATGGTAACAGTTAATTGAGGCAAACCCTGTCACAGCTGCCCACATCTGTCAGTGCTCTCAGGGCAGGCTGGAGTCAGGAATGTCCTTGGCTGGCAGTCACAAAGTACAGAGTTATTAAAGGAGAAAGTTCTCTTCGTTTACTCGAGCAGCTCTGGGAGGGCACAAACTGGAGATGAGCAGCCCAAGTACTGCTCTTGTTGCCTGAAGGAGGACATTTGATGATTTATTTTAAACCCCTGAGCAAATGGGAATAACATTCTGCTCACCAGTTTCACTGACCTTACTCCGATCCGTAGACAACTTGGAAAACCAGCATGCAACAAGAAAGAAAAAGTCTGAACAAATTTCTAGTAGAAAAGGCTGTTTAGCTTACACCAAGACCTTTATTTAATGTCAGATTCAGTGTGGAAACACCACAATCATAGAAGCCATGGTAAGGTCTTAATAATGTTTTAGGTAGCTGAGCTCGCGTACCACCCCAGGAGAAACTGCTTCTGGTTCTGTTTTTCCTCTGAGTCAGCCAACATCTTCTCCTTTTTCTTTCTTTCTTTTTCCCATTCTGATTGCTCTGGATCAGGCCACACACCTCCTAGCAGGGACCTTCCTCATATCTAGCAATTTATTTACTGTAACCATTTAGTCCTATTGCAGCCTTGGACTATGACACACATAGCAGCTGAAATGATCTCCCCAGCTGTCACAGCATCTCAGAAGTTATATTCTATAAATGAACAATGTATGCACAGAAAAATTTGTGTGTGTTTGGTGTTTTCTTCTTTAAATTTTCCCTTTCTCTGGTACTGTCCTATGCTTATAACAAGATCAGACTTGAGAGTGGCTGCACAGAAGACACATTTGTTGTTGCTGTTTTTATAACGTTTACTACTATAATTTTTAAAAACTATCAACAGCCAAAACTTATAACCTATGTAGTAGCACTCAGCACAGGGAAGTAATTTGTTCATTAGTTTCTGTTTTATAAAAATTTAAAGATGAGGGCTCATACAATGTAGATTCCCTTCCACATTTCAGGATGTGCTATATCATAATTAGTAACAGTTCAGAACATTGCATAATGAGTTTTAACATTTAGCCCTGACTCCATCACTAAAGATGAGCTCTATTCTTAATTCACACATAGCACATAACAAACTTCTCCTGGAAAGACTATTACATATGCTCAAGCACACAAAGGTTATTTTCTGCTAGACCTTGGAATTTTCAGAGAAACCTCAGCAAATGCAATAGAACAGTTTCTTTATGAAACTGAGAGTCCCTTTCTTCTTGATAATCTAAGAAACAATTAGGCATTCAATACCAACATCGCTAAATTAATAAAAATTGTTTTCACACATTGTCAATACACAAGATTTCAGCTTTTTTTTTTAATCTTACAGCTTCTAGCTTCAGAAGATAGTCGAACAACCCACTGCAGCATGTGCATTTTTAGATCATATTTCTCTTCACAAGGATGACATGGCAAAACCCACCATCATTTGGCTTCGGTCCATTGATTAAGCATAAGATTTTTTCAGGACCTAAATTAACTACTTGTACCATATATAAATGTTCCCTTGGAAAACATGAATTGTATTATTCCATTTAATTAAATGTGGTGATCAAAAATGCATGTTTGTCTTCCCCATTGAAAAGATTTTCCAGGTGACCAAGGCATGAACAATCAGAGTTCATACTTTGTACATGGGTCAGCAGGAAGGAGGGCTCTCACAGAACTCAAACACCTTCAGGTTCATTGTTGGGATGGATGGCACATACTGGTACACAGATTAGTTAATAGAAAATCCAAACCAAACAAAATTTCACTCTTTTAAAAATATCTGTGCAGGGTAAAAGCAGATAGCGTTTGATTTAGCTTTCATCTTCTATTTAAACTACTAGAGGATTGGGACAGAAAAAGCAATTCTGTTGTTTCAGAGCCAACACTGCACTTCAGATTCTGATGGAGTGTTCATTTATTTGGACAGTGACAAACAGGGACTCGCTGGATGGCTGCTTGGGAAGTACAGTGTTACACAACCTGTCCTTGAGATATTCTCTTGGAAACCTCTTGTGTCAATTCATTTCAGCTGTCCCTGCTGTGTCCCCTCCCAAACTCTTGCCCAGCTCTGCTCTCCTGCCTGGCCTGGTGCTTGGTGAGAAACAGAGGAGGCCTTGGCACTGTGCAAGCACTGTTCAGCAATAACTAGAATTTTCCCTGCTGCATTATCAACACTGTTTTGGTCACAAATCTAAACCATGGGCACCCACAGAGGGAATGAGCTCTACACCAACCAGATCCTGGGTCCTCACTCTCTGGTGCACCCAGTTCTGTAATTTGTATTCCCTCTTTGACAAACATAGAAATAAAGGCACATATAAAAGGACAACAATTTTTTTTAAACCATAGTTCATAATCATGCATTGTTCTGGATGAAATGTCTCTGCAGAAGACCTTGAAGTAATTGGCCCTGAAAGAACATGCAGATTTCCTGACTACATTCCTTTGAAATTCTCTGTTGCTAAAGCTTTAAGATCTGCCATAAGTTAGGCAAATGTCTTTAAACTTTCTTTACAATTCTAAAATGCTTCCAGTCTTATTTGCTAGTTTGCTAAACAGCTTAAAATGCAACTGCTGCCAATTACTGACAATTACAACAGGAAAAGATTCTTCATCTCTCTTGCACTAATAGTCTCAAACCAAGGTTTCACTGTATGTTCCAAGAGGAAGCATTTACCATTACATTTAATTTTGTAAGCACTATGAATAAAAACTTGTTCAGTAGTAAATATTAAAATATAGCATATATGTCAGATTAGAGACAAAGTAACCTCATGAAGGACTGTCAGATTGTATGAAAAATGTCCAGTAAAGAGGGAAAAGGGAAGTGGTTTTAATTAAAAGAGCAACAAAAATTCACTGATTTCACCATGACCTTCATCAATGACTTACTTGCAGTTCTGAGATTTAACTGTATTTCACAGGTGCTTGAAGCACAGTCTCAAGCTAAGAAGCTAATTTTAGACATAATTAAGTCAAAACAATGCCATCTATGTCTAGAACTTGTTTGCTGGAGAGGAAACTTAAAATCAAACCTAAGCATCTCACTGAGATGCCCAACAGTGACTGTCTAGTCATAAAAATAAACACACAAACACTGCACAAAACAGTGTTCTGAACAACATACTAGCTACCTGCAGAACCCAGCAGTGAGGCAGCAGCTGAAGAAAACAGCATTTGAACACAAGGATCGGATGATTCCCATGTTGCCACTTGCTAAACAATGTGAGGCAAAACAGCAGAGCAGAGCTGGTAATATCAAAATATCTTTTCCTTTGACAAAGAAAATGCATTCTTCAAAAAGTCTGTAACAACTTCAAAGATCACCTCACAGTATAAATTTTCACCACATGAAACAGAACAACTGCTGCTGTTTTTTCTTCCCTGTCCTTTGTGTGTATTCTATTTCTGGTGAGTTTCACAGAATAAATGCAATGCAAAAATATCAAAGTTAAGTTTCCAAAAAGTTTTGAATACTAGTCTGAAACCAGGTTTCTCTACTGAAATAGCAAAGACAGAAGAAATAGGGACAAGTCATCATTGTTATTTATATTGTAACTACAGGAGATTCTGCTACTAAAGCCTGAAGCTTTCTCCTCCAGCAGGTCAAACCATCCATTTTCTTAGAAAGAGGCTCAGAGATACAGGGAATGAATTGCTGAATAAAAAACTGCATTTCTCTTAAGGTTCAAGTGGGATCCCAGCTGAAATGTCTGGTTAATTAGCAAGCCAATGGTCTGTAGCTAGATCCCACTGAGCCAAGGCGTTCTGAAGGACACTGCCTGAACAATAGCCTGGCCAGATGTGAACCCTTTCCATTTGCCCACAGCTTACAAAGTATTTACTGCTGCAAGGCAAATAGAGCCTTGAAACAAGATTTCTCACTTTAACTGGAAAATAAACATGTGTCACACTCCAGAGAAATCTGTACTGGCTTTTAAAGACAAATGACTGTGTGATCCTTGGATATTCCTGTGTTCCCTTCCCTTGCTCCTTTTTCCTCCTTCAGATAAGTCACCTCAAAAGCAGATTTTTAGTACTGAAGCAGGATCAGTGTTTAGTTAAAAAAATGAGATCTTAACCCACAGATTCTCTGTCATGGAAGTTAAAACTACAAGTGATGGCCACACATTTGCTGTTGTGGTTACAAAATCCAGCCTTATAGTTAATGACATATGCTTAATACATTCTAATAACCATATTTTCTCTGACCAGCAGTTGTATTGCCAGAGGCAGGCCAGGGTACAGCCAGCTACTGCTACTATGGACAGCAACTGTTAAATTCAAAAATAAACTGCACTTACAGGGTACACACAAAGTATTATTCCATATTGCTTTACAATTGTTTTACCTTTTAAAGAATACAGTTACAAAACTGGTTACTTTACAACATAGCCTTATGAGATGATAACTTCAAGTTTTGCCCTATCATGCTTTCACCATTTCTCTTAAGAATTACATTTCAAATTCAAATGTTCCAATACCTCTTTGGTATTCCTTGGAACAATCCCTCCTGAGCTGCTTATGTCTAAAACAATGAGGCAAATAGCTCATAACACACATGAAAAGATTGCCCTGTGAAACAGAAAACCTCTTCAGTATCAAACTCAAAGATTTTTATTAAATCAAGAAATATGCTGTAATGATTTCATTTACTAGGAAACGATCCAAGGATCCACAGTGAAAAACTCCTAAAATGAAAACTTGCCTTAATCCAAAGTCTGCAAAGTTTGAACACATCTATCAGAGAACTATAGTTGAGAAAAAATCAGCACATATTCACAGGAGAAATTACAGCTCTCCTCATGTAATGAATTATGAGGTTTTGTCAGAATAAATTCCTCAAATTATTGAGAAGCTCCATGGAATAACCTACTGCTCATTAAAAAGTGAGGGGCTAAAAAGTCAATTCAATATTCTCTCAAATGAGAAAAAAAATAAAAAGAACCACCCAGATGACAATTTCAGTGTTCCAAAATTTCAGGAGTTTGAGGAAGAAACTACAGTCTCCAAGTGAAATATAGTAGAGTGATCTGTTTTACTCAGACATTGCTGAAAGCAGAAGCCCTACCCTACAACATTTGTACAGTGAAAAGCAAATGTTTAGAAACTACAGGGGTTTTTATGAAAGAAGCAAGATGAAATTTGAAATTTATTCTGAATAATTAAAATAATTCTAGAATAGTCGAAAATTAGGGTTGGAAGGGACCTTGAAAGGTCATGTAGTCCAGCCCCCTGCAATGAGCAGAGACACCTTCAACTGGATCAGGTTACTCAGATGGCAGTGTTCACCTTTAATACCTCAACTGCCCTTTACTTTATGAAAAATAGGAGAAAAGATCAATTTGCCACTGACTTGTATTAAATATTTGAAAGAGATTAATCATCATCAATAATTTAGTACCTAATCAGCTCAGGCTTTCTACAGACTTGGGCCCTCTACATCATCATCAATACTTACAGGGTCTTGACAGCTCAGAACCTCCAGGATACTATTAAGTAATTCCACACAGTACTTCCTCTCTTGGACCTGGAGCTGCTGATCCTCCTTCTGTTCCAGTAATTCCCTCAGCTCTTTTGTAATCACAGGAAGCAGAATGTCCCTGCATTCTGGAAGAAAGCAAATTATTTTAACAACAAATATAAATCAAATACTATGTGCAAATAAACCCTCCTCCAACCAGTGAAACACAATATGCTTTAACAGCCACAGTCCCAATGTGGAATTGTTGATTTTCCAATCATGTCTCGGGAGTATTCCAAACTTGTGTGGTATTTTCATGAGTCAACAGTATTTTCATATATCAAAACCACAAGTTCCCTATAAAAATAATTTGTTTCAGTTTAATTCTGAAGGCTGTTTAACTTATATCAAACACCTGGGGACAAATTACTCATTTACATACAAAGTATCTGGAAATTAATTGTGTTTAAGTAATGACAGGATTTTAATGTAAGAAAATTACTATACTTACTAATTTATTTCTGAAAATAAGAATCAAACAGCAGAACAAAATTGTTTCATGTGCATAATTTTGAAACATATCTTCCAAAGGCAGAATGCAGACAAAGAAAATACTCCAGTGAAAGGCCTATCATGCCTGTGGTAGTGAGAGTTGTGCATACATTCATCCTTATTTAAATTTAAGGGAGCAGACACAAATCTGAAGTTACATTCCACTCTCACACATATATTGACTTTTTATAGGAAATGTCAGGAGTACAAAATACACAAATTTGAAATAACTTTAATGAGAGCAATATCTATCTAGGAATAAAAAACATAATTTAAAGAATAATTTAGAGCACCTGGACACACAGTGCACCCCCCCGATAAGCAAGTGCAGTGTGAGACATGGTGAAGCTGTGTCCAGTGTGATTTAAAACAAGTCAGGGGCTCAGAATCCTCCCAAAATAAGGGTGCTAGTACAGGAAGAGAGGAGGGGAAGGAAGNATGAAAAGTGGAATATAATTGTCTGAATTCTGCGGATGAAGCAAGAGAAGCAATCCATGCAGATTATTCTTATTTGCAGTAACATCTCCAAGCTACATGAAGCCAAGAGCTTTTAATCATGTCTGAAGAGCAGCATAATTTCTTGCCTCAATATCTCCGCCCTTGGTAACTATTTCTATAACACTTATTCCAGGCTACAAGACCAATCGAACCCAAGGACTAAATGACAAACTCACCAGTAAGACAGCGTTAAAGAGCATGTATCAACACAAGACCTGTTTGAACAGCAGCATAAAAATGAATTTCACACAGCCTACAGTTCCTTTATGTGCCCAATTCTGCACAGGCACGCTTCCTGCAGGCCACAGATGCCCCTCTGAAGCAGAAACCAAACAGCTGCACTCACAAAACTCATAGTGGAGCCCACCAGCAGGGCACGCCAACACTCCTAAAGCATTTCTGCGTGGATTTGTGTTCACAGAGACACAGAAAACCTGCCCTCCAGGAGTCAGTGCTGGCACCTTCGTGGTCACCAGCTGCAGACAGCAAATACTGTAAGTTTTCTGAAACTGAGATGTAATTCATTAACTAGCAAACACTTTCTTGATTTGCTCATATAAACTGCTTCTAATAACTAACTGTAAATGCAACCAATGCAGTGCTGATAACTTAAGCAAAAACTAAACAAAAGAAACATGATCTGCAACAAAAAAGTTACATTAAATACCTTAAAAACTTGCTGAAATGTGGTAGGACTCTTAATAAAGGGTTTATATATTCAGTCAACAAATAAGTATAAGTTGTAAAATAGATTATTAGCTCCCTACTTCTGAAAAAGCTAGTAAACAAACTTTCATTCTGTTTTCACTACTGTCTGTGGAAACTGTCCTTCAACAGCCTAAGGTTATTCAGGGGGGATACAGTTCCTAGTATGATCCATTCAGAATTCATTCATCGAGATTCTGACCCCTCCAAAAATATTTAAGATGCATTTTGGATATGGCATTTGTTGCGAACCAAGTTCCATTTCATGGTGCTTATGAGAAAAAACGTAAGTGTAATAGCCTTACTGAAAGATGGCACACATTTAACACATTTTAAAGTGTATCAGATGAAGTAAAAAATGGACTCACAAGCCAAGCAAGCAGTTCAGGCTGGATATAAGAAAAAACTTCTTCTTCACAGGGACAGTCAAGAAGTAGAACTAACAAGTTGCACAGTCTCTATTCTAGAACAACCCGGTCTGACCTCACAGCTGACCTCATGCTGAGCTGGAGGTTGGGCTGGACACATTCCCACATTCCTTCCAACCTGAGCTCTTCTATGATCTTTGATTGCCAAAGCTGCTAATCAATGGTAGTGTAAAAGAAGCTTGGGGCACTGCAGAGGACCAGTTTTGATCCCCAGAAACTGAACAGAGCAGCCAACTATGGATAACAAGTAGGTGCCACAACACAGCAAGAAATTTACAGGATAGTGTAAGATCAGAATGAACAGAGATTGTTAGAAAGTTAGAAACAAACTTACA
>VZTX01020279.1:0-33616 GCA_013400915.1 Pardalotus punctatus
CAGGGAAGGCAGGCAGGAAGGAGGAGCCGGCCGGGCCGGGCTGCGGAGCAGCTCCCGGGCGCGGCTCAGGTGGGGCCCTCGGGGAAGGGCACCTGCCCGCGGGGGAGCAGCGGCGGAGCAGCCGCGTCTTCCTTCTGCTGCCGGAAATTAAGCGCTGCCGACCCGGGAGCGGCGAGCGCAGGATGCGGAGGAAAAGGGCCTTTTCCTGCCGCCGCTCGGCAGGAAGCGCAGGCTCCGGCACCCCATTGTTCCAGGCGTCCCCCCGAGTCCCGAGCGGCAGCAGCGGGGCCGGGGCCGGCCCGGGACCGCCGCGCTCACGAACAGCCCCAGGCACACGGGTTCATCAATGCCCGGCTCTCCGTGACACCCGGCACCGCTCCTGCCGGGATTGGCACCCCGCACCCGCCTCCGGTTTGACCCAATTCCCGCAGTGACGAGCGCCGGGGGAGCACAGGCGCCGACACTCCAGAGCTTTAATCCTCCACCCGAGCCCAGACCTCTTCGCCCCTCGCTCCCAGGTGGGAAACGAGGAACAAACGCTCAGCCCGAGGCAGGAAACCTGCGGCAGAACGTGGGGCGGAGGGCGCCGGCAGAGGCGCTGACCCCCCAGGGACACCGCTTACCAAAATACAGGAAATTAATCTAAATTCAACATTATCCACAATCCCATCACTGCGGTGCATTTATAAATAAACCAGACCCTCGCACCTAAATACGCACAGCACCGCACAACTTTAACTGGCACCTGTAACTCTATATTCCAACTACATCTGGTATCTTCTAACTTGAGCAATATTTTCCCTTCACAGCACTATGTTCTCACCCACTTACCCACCACAGAACTATTTTTAAGTCTTTCCTCAAAGAGAACCAGAGCACACTGTTAGCGGAAAAATTTATTTCACCCTGACCCATGCTTTTTACAGTTTATACATATTTTACAGCTAGAAACCAAGGGGTTTAATGTCACCATGTGATAACCACTTCACCTCATATGAAGGATCAGTATAGCCCTTAGTAAAATGTAAGCACATAAATCACTACAAACTTGCAGCAGGAAAGAAAATAAATAGAACTAACCCTTTTCTCATGTGCAAATACATGGGATTTTGAACATGGGCTCTTGAGTTCCTAAAGGAAGTGAGCACCAGAGTAATGTATTCCTCATCCAAACCCACCTACATCCACAGAGGCCTTTCCATCAGCAATTCAGCTCCCTCTGAACACTACACTGAGTAACCTTTAAATGACATTTCTTCACACTTGCTTATGCAGGGAAAATGAGATCTAAATTAGTTGTTTTCAGAAGCAATGTGCTAAAATAATTGATTTAGACAAAAGTTAATGCTAGAATTCTAACCTAATTTCATTCATTTTACACATTATTCTTCTAAGCAATCTCTGTAAGAGCAATGAACTAAACGTGTCCAAGCAAACATTAATGTTTCTTCAAAACAAGCTTACAATTATATCAAGGATGACCAAACCAGAATACTTTAAATTCCATGTTACCTTCCAACAGCCACTTTGTTTTCTAAGGCTTTGATGATTATGACACAGAAGGCCATCTGATTCTCAGGTGATAGTAAAGGTTGCACTAAAAGGGAATATAGAATCCAAAAATAGTCAATACAAATATTTACATCCACTTTAGTAAAATTTAAAAATCTAATACTTTTCAGGTTTTTACATCTAAAACAGTTAATGCTGATTACATGTTAACATTTCCCTTTTAGCGAAGCTCTTCCTGAAAACCCAAGACACACTCAGAACTGCCCGTCAGCCCTTCAGGAGCATCTATATGCTCACATTATACAGGAAATGCTACCTTCAAAAGCACTGACAGCAAGAGATCCCAATAAAAAGTTTAAAGGATAATTTATTTTTTTTTACTGCTTCATTTGACTACCAAGATTGTAAAAAAAAAAAAAAAAAAAAAAGTGAAAATCAGCAACTTATTGATACACTGTAGTAGATAAAAGCTGAACAGAATTTCCAATCTTTGACCATCCTAAAAAGTTGTTTTCTTAAGAAAAGCCTGAGCTAACCCTCGCACATCATAAATTTAACACACAATAAATCAGTAAAATTCCAGCAAGTGTTTTAATATGGACTGATTTTTGCATAGGGTTGGATTCATCTGGGATTTTTCTGAAACTTAGAGCGACCAACCACATTTCATATTGAAGGCAAAGTGTTAAATTCTGAAATTTTTAGAAGAAAAATTGTACCACCATGATTCCCAAAACTGAAATGAAGACATCAAGAGGGTAATTCTCTCCCACCTCCCAATGAAAAAAAAAGGGAAAAGAAAAAAGTATTTTTATTAAAGCAGTTTAAAGTTTCTATGACAGGTGGCGAGTTATAACAAATTTTAGTGTTCTTGCTCTATGGCTTTAATGAAATCCTCACAGAGCAACTGCCTGAATCTCAAATTAGACTAGAATTTTCCATGAACATTCCTTTGCCTATGTAACTTCAGTGACTAACTGTTCTCCCAGTGAGGAATAAATCCTTAACACCCATAGTAAAATCATATTACCAAGAGACATTTCTCCAGAAGCGGCTTCTCATCCTTCACATCCTTTGTCTGTCAGGCCACCGAATACCCAAGCAGGAAAAGAGTTCCCAAATTACAACGTGCACTGGTCTGGGAAAAAAACCCTCTCCCAACAGAGGCACTGGTGTGATAAGCAAAGAATTTCATCTGCCCAGTATTTCACACGAGTAGGTTCTGAGATGCAGTAAAATATTTGCTCTCTGGAATGCAGAGAGGAAGACGAAAGCTTCTTCCCGCGATTCTCAGCATTCCCAAGGGTCCAATTCAAACATTTCCTCTGACATTACCAAAAATGCAGCTCAACTCCAAGTCACGTGAGTGCTGTTTGACCAATACCTTGCTTAAGGAATGGCATGAGAAACACTTTGCAGCCACTGGAGACTTGCTCGAAAACTATTATTAAGCCACAGTTCAATTTTACAAGTCTAACCCTTGCTACTTTTATAAAAGGAGCCATGAGATCTGCAGCAATTTATTTTTTAAAAACTCAGTTTTCTGCATTCTTCTAAACTGTTTTAGCTACTGTTAAGAATTAGCTACTAAATCTAAAACAGATATTTAATAGCTCAGATTTCTGGTGTTAAAAATTGAACACATTTATCATTACAAGCAGAGCTGTTGTCTCCAGACTGCTCATGAGAACACAAACAATAGACACGATGAAGCTGTAATTTGAAGTCCCATCTGAGTCTCACACTCTGCTTTAGAGGATTTAGTGTAGTCAGACTAATCTGATTTGTCTAAGAATAATCACTCTGACACGTTCAGATGTTGCAAGTCCACATCTAAGATTCTCCTGTCATAAAAATACCCACCAGTTGTGTTTCAGACAGCAAGTCCCTGCTACTTTGTTATTCAAAATTAACTGAAGAGATTTTAGAAAAATTCATATGAAGAACACTTAAGAAAGACTTCTAATTTGATTTTCATAGGTTTACAGAGATTATGCATCAAGGGCTGCTTTAGTACTACTCATGCCTTCCAGTGCTGTCTCAGGAGACAACAACCACCATTTCTGCTGTTTATAAGTAGAATGACCCACCTTTTAGCAAAAACTTAAATAAAGGGATGACTGAAGAAAAGAATTTAAATATTGCACAAATAATTTAACTGCAGACAGAACAGGACACTTAAAGCATTGATTCTTCTGTCAACATATGAACTCTATTATATAGTCACATCTTCTATAATACAGGGGTTTTTTACAAGACATTTAAATTCAGCATTTACATAAACAATTATCTTTACAGTCTGTCACCACATAATGTTGAGTTCCATAAGGAATTAATTTTGTCTTTGTTTTAAAAGTTCATCTATCTGAGTCTTGTACATGTTTTTCACATCTTCCAGATCCAGCCGGAGCTCCTCGGCCTCCTCTGCCTTCTCTCCATACATCTGGAGAATCGTGTTGTATCTTTGATCCAAATCCTGCAAGGACACAGTTTGTTATCTCACAGGTTTTCAACTTCAAAGAAGTTGCTGCCGGGACAGTGTTTTACAGCACCAGGGGAAATAAGTGCAGCATTTCTTTATCAAAGTCTAACTACAGCAAAGCACACAGTAAACTCTCCAAAAATACTTTGTGCTTTGAATATGGCCAGAGTTATATTCTAGATGTTAAAGGAAGACATTCCATAGATCCTAAAAAAGAATTAGTGCTGGCTTCAGAGAACATACTGAAGCACCTCAAAGTTCAGTTGCTATAAGCTTTAAAACCAGTTAGAAAACTGCAGTTTTACTACAGGAATGACGAGTTTGTGAAATGTTTCATGAGAAAATTCAACATTCTGTATTCAAAAATTATTCCAACATTTTTTCAAACACTTCAGTTTAAATTCTTAAAACATTAGGATTCAATTATTTGTCCTGTTTCCTGTATCTCTACTGGACACACATTCAGCTTCTGCATCCACCTCTCATAAATCCATGCTATTTATCAAAACACTCCCTCTACTAAAAGTCCAGTTTCAGACAAGTGTCTTAAACGACAGAAACAGAAATGGTCTCTCTCTGATTTAGCCCACAGTCTTATGCACAGTACACATTTCCAAAAACTGTTTTGAAGTGACTCCCTAACCATGGAGCGGGCATTTTTAGATTCTACTATATAAAAAAAGAAAAAAATTCCCCAAAAAAATCAGGTTCTTCAGTCACTTGTGATTAGAGACAGATTTGAATATATTCCAAAACTGATAGGATTTTTCCTAAAGAAATGCAATTATTTACATTTTATGATGGATTTACACCAGAAATACGCTTACCTTTAACTGTGTGCGTAATTTTGGTATTTCCTTCACTTTTTCTTCAAGTTCATCATTTTGATTCGTTAATTTAACCAGCTCTTCTGCCATTATTGATCGAGTTTTCTCCAGGTTTCCAATTTCCAGCTAAGGCAAACACACATAACAAGTAGGAGAAGGAAAGAATTTACTGTATTTCTAAAACACCCTATCAAAATACACAGTAATTAAGGCTTATTCTTAAGCCAGACTGTGAAACAGCACATCTCAAATCCACTCTCAGTTTCTCCTCAAATCTCAGTGGTTTGGGGTTTTTTCATTTTTCAGATAGGTAAGTTTTCTGGATAGGTCCTTGCCAAAACAAAAAAGGAAGCAACGAATCCTTCTCATGCTCATCCCTGCACAGCTGTGCTGGTTCACAGAATTGTCATAACACTGACCAGGCTTTCTGCAAAGGTACCTGCAGATGTGAAATCTCTCCTTCTCTTAGTTTTAGCTGTGACTGAAGGTTTTCAATTATACTTGAACCTGATCCCATCCTTATTGCATCGTAGAGATTGCTCCCACTGGTAGCTATTGGTCCAAATGAGTGATCATGAGAATCATCCTACAAACAGATGGTTAGAGAAGTTGAGATTTAGACAAAAATGTGCCCATTTTGGAATCTCCCATCTTCTAAGTATGACATCATTTAAGATTTAAAATTATGCTGTGGTAGGCAAGTATTTCAATGCTTAAAACTTGTTTTGAAAACAAAAGCTTAAGGTGAATAGGTACAATTTGGGATAGCTCCTTACTATCAAGTTCTCCTGACACCTCCAGAGGTGCCATTTAACTTTGACATCGTTAACTGGATTGACAGGGGAAGAGCAGCAGTAGGAGACAGCAGAGCACAGCAGTCAGTGATGCTGCCTAGGGAGCAGGGGTGTGCCCTAAACCAGGAGTGCAAATAAAAAGAAATCAATTGTATGTTTTACACTCACAGACATCTTGTAAGCAGGTTTTAGATGTTTCTGCACAGGAAGTTACCTTGCCTAAGGCCAATACACTCTTGAAGAGTCATTTTCTACATTAGTAAAAGCTCTTGAGGAGGAAAATAAAGTGGGTCTGTCAAGAAAAAAAAAGCCATTAGAGGTGATCTATCCTACCTGTGAGAGGAAAGAGGTCTGAAGACCTGCCATGTCCACCCCACTTATGGAACTGGAGCGGGACATTGATGGAGTACTTGATACAGTTTCAACCGTAAATGACTTCCGCTCCTTAAAAGCAAACAAAGACATCCAACATCACCAGTTAGAAAAAGAAAAAAAGTTCACAACATGGTAAAAGATTCTGGAAGAAGCCTGCCTTTTTCCACCATGAACTATAGAACACTAAGTGATAAATAAACTTTCTACTTCTCCATCCCTAAACACATGAGAGTTCAACAAAGTAGAATTGCTGGGCTGCAACACTTCCAGCCTATGTTCAAATTCTCAGTCTTTTGAGGAAACAAAGGCAGAAGCTGCAAATTACACCAAAAGAGTTTCTCTTTCAAGTAGCCAAGCTAGACTCAGAGGCAGTCTTGTATGCTCAAATGTATCACAGAGAGAATCTCTCAAACACAGAAGAATGTCTCCTCTTAGAATGAGTGCTAAGAGAAATGCTAAGACCTTTTTCTTCTTTTTAAATAAAGCATATGAATTAAATTCTTGGATTTCTTACATGCTAAGAATTTACTGATATCCCTTTCAAACAGACTGGCCCCTTCTGCTGGGCAGCATCTGCAACCATGCCAGCCTCTGAAGGGGAATGCACTTAGATTTTAGGACTGGAGACAGTAAGAAACAAACAACAGAAATAGTTTTGCTCCAATACCAACTGCTTATTAGCATTAATGAAGTTAAAGACTATTGAGGATTGCTCTGTGACTTGTGACTTCAGCTGGAAAGCATGCAGTACATTACACACAGTCACGTGACACAAACCAGGAATTCAGTGCAAGCAATGTTGGCAGTCTCAGCAAAGAAAACAAGTAGCTTCAGAAGAAAAAGGATCCAAGAGCACTCAAAGAACACAGAGGATTAACACAATGATCCATATTTTATCTCTTCTCAGGTTAAATAGACTATTACTCAAAACTTATTTCAGTGAGTCTAACACAACACCTGTTTCACTGGGAATATACTGCCAGGTATAGACAACCATGAAAAGTTTCAGGTTATAGGTATCTACTAAAATAAAGACAATATCAATGAGACTTAGAAATGTTAGGTTTTGGTACCTTCTCCTTTGCTGCTTCTTGCACAAGAATTGCCTTCTTTCTCTCCTGTTCAACTTTCATCTTCTCCATTTCTAACTGAGTAGTCAGCAGGGCCTGCAAAAATAAATACAAGCTTTAACCTCCTGCTAGCTCAGATTTCAACCAGAGCAGAGATTAAAACTGAATTAGGCAATACCTTTTCTTTCTTCGCATCTTCCAAGGTTTTTGCATACTCAGCTTTGAGCCCTTCTAGTTCAACCTCATACCTACAGGGAGGAAGGAAAGAGGTAGGGAAAGTCACTAAATAAGTATTCTCTGTTCTATTCTATGTAGATTCGTATATTTTTTTTAAAAATGTAGCTGCAAGACTACAAAATTATATGAATGTAACACTCCTCAATCTTCAGCATGCAACAAAATATCCTTACTATTTTGTAACATTTTGTCAACATCCGTAATTTTATCAACCCTCCACTTCCTACAGTTACAAAGAAGTGCCATTATCCAAAAATGAAGTCACCTGCTGTTGTCATTTTCCATTTTCTTCAACTTGTTTCTCTCCACTTCCAGCTGAGCCTGAAGACGGGTATTTTCTTGCCTTAAAAGACTGTTCTGAGATTCAGAAGAAGACATCTGAATTTTATTAGCAAGAAGTTCTTCTGTAGCAGCCCGTTCTCTCTCAGCAGCAGCTGCTAGAAGAGTTTGAGACTCACCTAATAGTAAGAAAAGCATGGAATTTAACTTTTTTTGANCAAAGCAATGCAGAATGAGGATATTTCAAACTCTTTCAGAATGCAATATAGAAGAACAGATTGCCTCCACAAGGCAAATAATTTCTTTGGGTCCACCTTTATCCTTTTAATGCATTTTTTGTTTAAAACAATCGGTTACTACTGTACCAACCAACCTATGCAGTCAGGTAAGAAAATTATTCCAAACTTTACAATTTGCAATCTCAGCACCAGGCTCCATGATGGAATGCTCTGAGTGTCTCAATGCCTGTCCTTTCTTTAGATGCTAAATTAGATGCTAAATTGCTAAAATGCTAAATTTAGATTCTTTAGATCCTTTCTTTAGATGTAAGGACAGGTACACCTCAACCCCTCCACCCTGCAATTTTAAATTGCAATGGGTTTTAAAGAGAACCACTGGATCACCTGCCCAAAAACCCTGGCACAACCCCCCACACCATTTCCTTACAGGAAATCATTTTGTGCTCATCTCTCCTGATCCACTGTCTACACTTTGGGTAAGTGTTAAGCCCTTGGCATTTACCTTCAAGCATCTTACACCTTCACCCAAGCCTCACAGTTCAGTAAAAGCTACAACCATCTTACCCAGCCTGTCAGAAAGGTTCTTCTCCAGTTTTTCCCATGCAGAGGTCTGTGCTCCCAGCGTGGCTTGCAGGTTCTCTATCTGCCGCAGCAGGGGCCGGGTAGCAGAGGTAACGCTTTGGCTCAATTCTTGGTTTCTGCTCTCTGCTTCTTGGAGTCTCTGAAATCACAAATTAAATATAATTAAGCTTTAAAAATCATATGATGGATTGAAAGATGAATACAGAATTCATCTAAATACAGAGCAGCTGCTTTACAGTCTAAAATTATTGCTTTGCAGTTGCTTTACAATCTCACAGTTGTTTTCAAACTCACAGAAAAGTGTGAAATTCCAAGAGAGAAGTTAAATATTTTTAGACACATGATACAACAAGGGCCCAGAAAAGTCCAGACCTCACTTGAAACATTTTAGCAAGAGTCTATATTCTGGCCCTTAAGAACAATAAAAATATTCTTAAGAAGCAGAAAAAGAATCATTCAAAAATGTATTTGCCAGCAATTTTAGATGAGTATCCCAAAATTAATGTCTGTATTTTGTCTCATATTTAAAAAGGACAGCATTCTATCTAAGAGGCGTCATAAAAAAAATATTACTTTTTTCCACTATGTGATTTTAAAAAATATTTCCACTAATATTTTTATTGCTCCTCTGTAAAGGACAAGCACTGCAGGTAACCAGGAAAATAAAGCCTCTCTTTCAGGCTGATCCTGTCATGGTGGCATCTTATTTTTGAGTTTTTAGAAGCCCTCCTTGCAGATGCAAGTTGACATAATCTATTTGTTTTAGTACCTGTTGCAGTTCACCGATTTCCTGCCGTAAATAATCTTCTTTTCTTGCTGCCTGCTGCTCTGCACGTTGCAGTGCCAGCCTCAGGTCTGCCACCTAAACAAACAAGCAATTGTTACTAAGCTCTTGCCAAAAGTTCTGTCATCACCTATTCCTTGCCACAGTCCTAAACCCTTTTCAGTGTCAGACAGGGTATGTTTGTTTAGAAGTAAAGGCTTCATTTTTGCATGCACACAAATAGTCACACTGATTTATCACTAAAAATTCTAAGAGGCAAGAGTACTACAAATTTAACATAAAGCCTGCCAAAATAATTTCATTTAGACAAGTAAAATTAGAAGTATTTTTAAATAAAATTAGTATTTTAAAGCTTAGCACAACCACCCCCAAGACTGAACAAGTTCCATGGGAAAGAAATCCTGTGGGTGTTTGCTAAGTACACAAAAACGAGTTCCACCTGGTTCATTCCATCAGGTGTACACAGCACCTCAGTACAGTCACTTGTTGAATTAAAAAGTTTATTGACTGCATTTCAGACCCACCTGAATTGCCAAAGCTTCTTGCTGCTGCCGAGCCTCGTCCTGGGCTTTTTCCAGAGCCAACCCGAGCTCTTCCTTTGCCTTCATTTCCCGACTTAGGGCTGCTTCCTGAGCCTCACTGTCCTTTGTAGCATTAGCTTTATGAAGATCTGCAAGTTCCCTGGGGAGAAAAATCAAACAAAAAAACCCCAACGCATTTACAGTTTATACAACACCACCAGCAACTTTGCAAATAACTTTGTTATATTTAAATATTTCACTAGCATTGCAAGAGCCACAATCTGAAGGTGTGATCGCTTTGCTTACTTGTATGCACTGTCCAGTGCTGCCTGGACACTCCTGTTCCTTTCTTCAAGGTCCTCCACTTCTGCCTGAAGTTTAGCAAGGTCCTTTTCTTGTCTCTCCACAACACTGTTCAGTTGTTTAATGCTGTCTCGATGCTGCTTCTCCAGGTCTTCCTTGCCATCAAGCACCTGTCAGTGCAAACACGAAACATGAAGCAAAGCCCAGGACACGGGGCTGACAACACTGTCTGAGGACAGCGACAACAGCGGCAAGCAATTTGGGATGAACTTACACAAAGTGACTGAACCCATCCAATCCTGGCAGAAAGAGAAAGGTTTTGCTTCCCCACCTTCCCCAGAGGAGGGAGCTGCTCTTCACCACAGTTTCACACAATTCTTCCTACTGGGTCTTGATTCAATCATTACAGGTTTTCCAACTAAAATGTAGTGGCCTGAATTTGGGCAGCTCACATGGTGACAGCAGTGCAAGTGCAAACAAGCAGCTGCTGAGACCCCTGACTGCAGCTCTACTGAGAATTCACACATAAATCACAACTCAGTTCTCCAATAATGCAAAATGGTGAGGCCTGGCACAGGGTGCACAGAGAAGCTGTGGCTGTCCCATCCCTGGAAGTGTTCAAGGCCAGGTTGGACAGGGTTTGGAGCAACCTGGGATAGTGGAAGGTGTCCCTGCCCACGGCCTTTAGGGTTCCTTCTGGACTCTATGAAATAGAAAAGTCTCCAGAAAATAAAAAAAAGCTTTAAAAAAAAATCAACAAATATCTCACCTGTTTTAAATGCTGCAACTCCTCTTCCAATTCCTTAATCTTTTTGTTCTGTTTTGTGTTAATATTTTCTCTCTCTTTTTCTTTGGCTCTTAATTTTTTAATAATGTTGGAATTGTGCAGCTGCTGTTTGGAAAGCTTTTCTCCTGTGAAGAAAATGAACATAAAGCTAGTGCATATCAGTGATATTCTACAGACTCTCTCTATTCCAACCAGCCCTGCTCTTTAGTTCCATGAAAATAAAATTCCAGTAAACATGGTAATACTTATTCTTATGTTTTTTGATGTAAGTTCTTAAGTTTAAATCTATACCATCCTGAGATACCCTTGCTACTCTGAGCTACAGTGAGATAGGATAGGATGTGAAAGGCTTTGAAAATACAGCAAGTTGGCTCACCACATTAGGAAAAAGAAATAAAATGGCCTGTTTATTTAGCACTATATTTTACTTCCAAAATTAGAAAGTATTAAAGGAGACACTGTAGCAATGTCATGACCAATGCCCTAATTAGATTTCTTCTGAATGGAACATGGAATGTTGTTCTTCACCCACTGGTTTTATCTCTCAGCACCTTTTAATGCATCTTGCAGGAAGCACCTCTCCAGCCATATGTACCTGCCTAACCCCTCCTACTGCTTTTTTCTACGCACCAAATGCTTCAAATGTTCAGAAATGTGCAACATGCTTCAAATTTAGGATTTTCTCCCCACAAAAAGAAGGCTTGTATGGAAGGCCAGTACATTTCAAACTATTCCACACATTTTTCCTACCAACAAAAAGTTAATTCACACCTTCCTCCATTAATCCTTTGATTTGTTCTTCTTTTTCTTTCAATAATTCTGCAGTTTCATTGGTATTAAGTCTAGTAGCCAATTCTTCTTTAACAGTCTTTACTTCCTAAAAAATAGGATAAGATACTTAGTACTGTTTATTAAAATGCATGTAGGGAAAAATGCACAGTGAGTTACACTGATCACCATTTTCTTCTGCCCTTCCTCTCAAAAGGCTTTGCTTGGAAAACAATTTAGGTTAGAAGGGAACTCTGGAGATTATCTGATCAAAACAGATTGCTCAGAGCCTTATTCCATCAAGTTTTAAAAACGTCCAAGGATTGAGACTCTGTAAATCCTCTGTACAATTTGTTCTAACTTCCCCATCCATTTAATTTTCTTTAAACTTTTGCAATAGAGAAATACCAACCTGTCCTATTCACACATAGATATTGGATAATTTTTCTAGTTCAACTCACTGCTACGTCAACAAAGTGACCAACAGCTGAAAAACATTTGCTTTCCAGTTACAAATTTGAGTTTCCTTTTTGCATTAAGCCAGAGAAATGAAATGCTGTAACACCAGGTCAAGATCACTTAAACCCCATGAACTTTGCTGCTGTAGATTTCTTTGCTCATTCCAAATCAATCTGCCATCAGTTTAACGTTCCTACCAGTCAATCCTCTAAAGAAGCCACTCCCATTCTTCACCACTTCCTCATATCCCCAGGCCATTCTCCCCCACCAATGCAAATACATATTTGGTACAAGGTGAATGAGAGCAGACATTAAATCTCATGTTTTCCCCAACCAGACTAGCTTAAATGAGCTCCCTAAGATGGTTCACAGCATGGCTGCAAGAACCCAGGTGTGAACACCAAGGAGCCTGGATGGCTGGAAACAGCTCATGGTGGTTACTAAGAGCATGAGATAGTGCCTCAGCCTCATGCCTTTCCCTAGGTTAATTTTTATTAATTTTCCTCAAGAAATTCAATTGTGTCAGAAAATAATAAATATTAATTTCACAAAAAAAAGTCCAATTACCTTTTTAGCTGCATCTCTCTCTTTGCAGGCTAGTTGGAGCTTCTTCTCAGCATCTGCAATTCTCTGAGCAAACTCCTCTTTAAGAGATGGAAGGCTACTGCTCTCTTCTTTCATTCTAAACATTTCACTACATTTAAAATGAACATTTCAGAACAGTTGCACAGTTACTGGCATTCCAAACAGTTTGCAACAGGTTGTCTTAAATTCTTTCCAAAAGTGTTTGATTTATATTACACATTAAGAAGAAGTCAAAAAACCCCATGTCCATATTAGAAGCCCTAACCAAAGATCTTTAATAATTCAGTAATTCACCCATGAAAACAATTAAATGCTTGATTTATCTTAAAATGTTTTGCCCCTTAATAAAGTACTTTCTAATTAACCATAATCCATATCATATAGAGGGTAAATTAGTTAACATATTTTTAATGTTAAGGTCAATTTAGTCATTAAACAAGAGCTTCATATATCTGTAAATTTTTTAATTAAGTATTTGAACAGTGAACTGGTAAATACAACTTTCCCATTTTTCCCCTTTTAACTTTAACCAAATTAAATAACAGTTTCAGGTTTTTCCCTACAACTAGCCCTTCTTCCACACCTTCACTGCCTATACTTTTTCAGCAAGTTACAGAGTAAATAAAGTTCATCCCTCTGTATCAGGAAATCCAGTCTCTCTTAACAGCTCTATCCAGTCTTATAATAAAGATCTTTATCAATAACCAAGTCTGACTCTCCATATTTGTCATTCCTACTGCTTGTTTACTGAAAAACCTGTCACTAGCCCCTCCCCAAGGGAGATTTCGGCACCAAGAAAATACATATCTTTAAAAAAAAATCCCATCACGGAACATGCAATCATTATTTCCACCTTTCCCAAACAGTGCACATCCCTTGCAACCTTTGCTCTAGTCTTGCAGCCCCTTGTTTTATCTAAGATTTTATTACAGCAAAGTCACAGTTACACCCACTACTAAGTATATTTTCATACTTACTCTTTGAGGTTATCATAAGCTTCTTCCAGGCGAGCCTTTTCTTTACTAGTACTTAATAACTGTGTTTCCCTCTTCTCCAGCTTCTCAGTTAATGAATCAATCATCTGGACAATGTTTTTACAGACAGAGATCAGATGATTGGGACAGTAAAAACACAAGAGGGGCAGGCTTTCCCTTTCCCCCCTACCCCATTCCATCACAAGATTATTTATAACTGAACTTGTCAATGTTTCCAGGAATTTGAGGTAGAAGTCAGTGAGGATTACCATGTTTCTGCCACATACCTGAACACAAAGACACCTGTTTTCCACAGGTGTAGAAATCCTACTAAATCAGCACATGTGGCTCAAGTAAGTTCCTCAACAAAATCACTAACACTGGTATTTAATTAAAGATGAAATTTTTAACTAGTGCTGATAGCCTATAAAACTATGGCTACATGAAGCATTAAGCCTGCCAGTGTTCCTAATGCCACTCTTTACAGAATGACAGAATAATTTCTGTGGGAAGGTCTCTTCTGTGAAACATTAGCATAAGCAGCAGAAGAGCCTCAAATGAGGGAAGGAAACTTTCAGTCAGGGTCAAAAGCTCTTAGCTCACATCCGCAAAATCATTTCTTAATACCAGATTTTGGAAAGCTGAGTATAGATAAATAACAATCATACCAGAAAGCATAAAAATATAAACACCAAAGAATAAAAATAACACATTTGACCTATTAAGGCTTCCTGTTCACCAGCCCTACTCACAATTCACAATAATGATAACCAGGTGGATCAGGTGAAACCCACAACTATCGGATCAGAAATTTCACCAGTATTGTTCCACTGTAGGATATTAAAGACAGTTTTCTACAGGGTGAGATAGTTCAGCATCGATTAATTCATTCAAATAAGCTGATATAAGAGATATAGGACAATGTAAGGAGATGTCAGGAGTTTCATTTGTAATTAAAAGGTGTGTTTGCAATTCATGTTTTAGTTACCTTTCTAAGCTCTTGCTTTTCAGTGTCCTCTTCGACCAATTGTTCCCCACCCTCCTGCTGGGGCTCAGCCTCCTCCTTCACAACCTTTTCTTCAACAGTTTGCACAGCAGCAACCAAAACAACATCTGGCTGCTCAGAATTAACAGGGGTTGCACTTCTCCCACTCTCTTCCATCTCAGCTTCCTCAGCATGTAACACAGGAGCATCATTCAAGTTTTCAGACTTATTTTTCAGGGTGTCAACCGTTTCCGTCTTTGGCACAGAAGGACTGACAGCAACAGACACTGAAGCAGAAGCCCTGCCTGATAACTCATCATCCGAATTTATTTCACTTACACTCCTGCTGTCCAAGGACTGCACACTGAATGAATCAATTCTTTCAAAAGCATCCGAGGAGCCGCAGCTCTCGGTCATTTTTTGGAAGTCATCTAAGCGATTATAATCCGCACAGGCAGATGTGGATAACAGCTGGAACGACGTCTGCATGAGGTGAAGGCTGGATTTTGAATCTGCAGCTTCTTGTCTGGAACTTACTGAGCTCTCACTTATCACACTTTCATGGTCCAGAACTTCAATATCACTCGTTGTGGAAGTGCCCGAGGAGAAGGTGCTGATGGGAGGTGATGGGGTATTGCTTTGTCTGTCCTCAGTCTTTGTCTCCTTCCCTTCCAAACCCAGCTCTTTTGTGCCTGCTCCAAGAGGCTGAGAAGTGCCCTCGGGTGCACCTGCTGCTCCATCCCCTCCTACATTGGATTTTTCAGTAGGAGAATCTTCAGGTTCTTCCAAATTTAGAGCAGACACCTTTTTGTCAGTAACTTCATTTGTGCTTTCTTCATGCTGGGCATCAGGTTGAAGCACAGCATTCTCTTCTAATTGCTCCTTGGAGGTATCGAGGCTTTTCAAGTCCAGGACATCTACGGAGGAATCCTTCACTTCTGCCTCTGTTGTCACCAGCCCTTCCAGCTGACTGGAGTCTTGGGACTCCTTTAAAGTGCTTTTCACCTCCTCTTTGGGTCGCTGTGATTTGGCTGGAGGTTTGGACACCACTGGGTTTTTCTGTATACTCTGAACGTCTGTCGGGGAGAGAAAGGCACTGAAGAAGTTTTCGGATTCATCCACCACTGTCCTCCTCACTGGCTTTGTGATGGCTGTGGGTGATACCGGCTGATTCTGGGGTTCTGTATTGGAGCCTAAGCCCCAGGAAGATGTGTCCCATCCTCCACTTATGAGAGAATTTGTTCCTAAAAAAAATTTTAAAAGTGAGATAGGCAAAAAACCCACTTTGAAGGCTGCACACGAAAGCAAACGTGGCTTCCTGCTTGCCTACAGTGAGAGGAGTACAGGCAAAACAACCTGAAAAGCTGTAGTTAAGAGAATTATACAGATTACAAAAGGAGGAAGAAATTACCAAGGCTAAAAAGTTATCTGCAAGTAACACATAAACACTTCACACACCATTACAGAAAACAGAGGGGAAAACCTTTAAGTATTTGCAGAATTTACACTGTAAGTGTTCTTGTCCTCCAGTTTCTGACAGACTTAGTATTTTTCCTCACATATTTTTCCTCCAAGCATTAGCAAGGAGCTGACAATAAAAATCAGCAGCAGCCCAGCTGAGAATTTTCTTCTTCTGTGGAGAAATACTGAATTGTTTAGTTCTGGAGCTGCCCTAAAATAACATTAACAATTCTTATTGTATTTCTTGTGGGTTTTCCAGAACTTTTCAACAGCAAGAACAAGAATTTCAGCATCAAATTTCAGTAGCATCTGAAGTAAGAAAGATAAATAAAAAAAGAGTATCTGATTTTGTACCTACAAACATAACCTGTGTAACATAACTATTTCAGGCTACTTAAAAACAAACTCACTTTATACAGCAGCATCTATTAAAAATGCTGAGTTACAATATTTAAAGCTAACTTCCACTTTCAGAACAGTTGATAGCTGTTGGCCTCAAATCTCAAATTCAGATAATTACTGTTTTCATTGTCAGAAATACTAAAATGGTGTGATTTATTACTACAAACATCTGACTTATTGCTACCTTGTCCATGACTCAACAGCTTCAGAAAAAGCTCTGAGTTAACTGTAATATTCAGAACATATTTTGACATCTCTTAAAAACAAGTATGTTTTCCTTGAAAACCAGATGCAGGCTGATCTTTGCTACTCTCCTTATGAATAACAAAACTACTACAAATAATACCAATATATAAATAAAAATTTTTAAATGATAGGACAAGTTGAAAGCTTTGAGAAATTAAGCAAAACTCATTTTTCTCTAAACAATTCTTGTAATTTAAGATGACACTGGACTACTTAAGTGACTGCCAAGCCCACAAAGGGACAAAGACACGCAAAAATGACCTTTGCTGAGCAACCAACCCGGAAAACACTTTCAATTGCTACAGCTTTCAGTTTTCAAAAATCTCACTCTGTTGAGGCTTCACCTGGAAATAACCTACTCCAAATACACACCGTTCTTCTAGATATAGTTGTATCAAGGACACTGATTCCAGATGACTCAGTTTCCCATCCTTTTTTTTTTTTTAATTTATTCTTAAGATATTATAGGGGGGGAGTTTCTAAAAAGAGGGCTCCTCTTTGCTCTTTCCCTTCCAAACAGCAGCTTAGGGCTGACCATTCCTTCAGGTCGTCCATTAGCACACATAGAGGGAACACACTTCCTGATAGCCACGACAACTTTTCTACCAGCACATTCCTTTCAAGAGATGTTGGAGGATTATGAACTGAAAGCCACAAAAAGTGGAAACTTCACTTAGTTTACATGGATCAGACTTTCGGCTTCTACTCTGCCCTTCCCGTTGCAAAGAGGGAATCCATGCATGCTTCTGAAAATAGCATGATTTTTCCTTTTTTATTACTGAGCAGTTTTTACCAATTATTAGTCCCTTGGCAAAAAACTATAAATAAATAACGCCTTGAGGAGCAGGGGCACGAAGCTCAGCGCTACCCATGCGATAAAAGCAGGATCCTGGTGACACCAGCCAGGCTCTGAGCTGAGCCTGCCCCGGCTTCGTGCCGGTGTCACCCGGCACGGGCGGCTGCGGGAAGCACCAGAGATGATACAAACCAGAGGGGGCTTTGAATGATATCAACCGGGGGGTTTTGGGCGGAGGGGACCCGGTTAAACCTCCCCAGGGTAGGGGGGGAACAGCCGAGGAGACGGGCGAGGGGAAGGGCCGCGGGGCTCGGCACGGCGGCTCGGGCCGCCCGCCCTTACCGTCACCGTAGTCGGGGATGACGGCGTCGGGCCAGGGGCTCTCCTCGGCCTGGATGTCCAGCACCCGGTCGATGGACTTCTGCGCCTGAGACAGCGCCTGCTTGGCGAAGCTGGACAGCTGCGAGGCGTTGAACCAGCTCATCCTCGGCGGCTCCGCAGCGCCCGTTCCCCGCAGCTCCCCCCGCTGCCGGCGGGGCCGGCGGGCTGCGACGGGCACGACGCTGAGGAACCGGAGCCGAGCGAGAGCGGCCCCGCGCAGGCGCTGCCGGATCCACGTCGCACCCGGGCCCGGCGCAGCCGCGTTCGGCCCCGACACGGCCCGGGAGGGGGGATCGGGGCCGGGGCCGCCGCTCCGCCTAGACGCCGGGCCGGGCCTGCCCTCACAGCGCCTACAGAGAGGGGGTGAACGCTTGAGCTCAAGGGCTGGAAGGGACCTTAAAGACCATCCGGTTCCACTCCTTGCCACGGGCAGGGACACCTTCCACTCCAAGGCCCGTCCAGCCTGGCCTGGGACACTTCCAGGGATGGGGCAACCACAGCTTCTCCGGGCAGCCTGTGCCAGCGCCTCACCACTCTTCCAGGGGTGAATTTCTTCCCAATATCTAGCCTAAATTTCCCCTCTTCTAGTTTGTACCCATTACTCCTCGTCCTATCCCCCTATTTCCCCTCTTTCAATATGTGCCCATTACTCCTTGTCCTTTAAAACCACACAGTTCATAGTTTTTTTTTAAAAATGTACACTTCAAACACAGCTAACACATTAAACTAGAATTCAGGTTGAGGTACGCGGTGCTGCTTAGCCTCTGACCAAAGCAGCCAAATGATGCCCTAGATTTTTTTAACTGAGGTTATAAATGCTCTTGAATGTCCTTAGAAAAGCCACAAACTCACGTGTCTTTCTGATTTTTTTTATTAATAAATACCTTAACAGCACCAATGATATTTGAACATCATCTTGCAATGCTGTGCATGGTGGCTGCTCAGGGACAGTGAGGAGACACATCTGTATTTTCATGTACAGCAGATAATTTTCTCCTTTTGTGTTTCTTGTAAACAAAGTCATCTCTTCCATATTTAACACCTTTCATAAACTGATCAGATCAATACCAAATAAGAGGGAAATGCTCATTTTAATCTACTGCTTCTTTTTGGTTTAAGGTGACTCAGCAAGTCTGAGGAGTGCTACAACTTAAAACCAGATCGTTTTGGTTCCTTTGAAAAAGTCTTTTCTCTGCATATACACATGCACACAAGTTGAAAACAAAGACTTTTGGCCACCTTAAAGTTCCATGTGTCTGAAAGTACATTAGCATGAACATTTTGACAACAAAACCAGGGAAAAGTGTATTTCTATACATCAGAGATCTGTACATGAATAAGCATTTATACAAATATAATCCACCAAATATTGGCTTCTACGTACAATTCTGAAATATGGTGATTCATTTAGATTTTCTAACCTTCAACCATGCTGGCACTAACAGGAACATTTCAGGCTGCTTTTAACACCCACAGAGTATGTTTATTTTACAAGGTGGGCACAGATTCCTCTTGCTGTATTTGCACTTTACTTATGAATAAATTAAGTGGTAAAGTGAAGCTTGAACAACATAGTCTGTGGTGTAGTAACATCAGCAACTGCAAGTTCCTGGCCATCCACAAGCCCCAGTTCTGAAACAGAAAGAAAATATTAATTTAATATTAAACCCATGTGCTTTGCCTTTTTTTTCTTCATTTCAAAAAGCCCAAGAAAGTTAGAAATGCTATTCGCACAAACTGTAAATATGATGAAATAAAGCTGCAAACAGCTCACTGGCTAAATTAATATTAATCTAATTTAACCAGGAAACAGATCTTGTCAAGAAATATATATAAAACTCTACTGAAGTGTGTTTAATTTACAGCAGTTGTCAGCTTGCTTTGTTACAATGTTCTGTACATCTGCCTGCACTTCACCTTTAAACAATTCGTGAACCTGAGAAATATGAAAGTAAAATGGAATGTGTATTAAATGTCAAAGGACAACGAAGCACATTCTACTGCATAGTGCAAGATAAAGCTAAATATCCATAGAGAGGGGTGAAACTGACTTTCTGTAACTTGAAAATCTACACCAGACAGCTCCATGATACCTTTTAGAGTCTTGGAAAGATTTGGTCTTGTTCGTTCTTCAATTGAAGCTACTGTCTGCAAATTTAAAAAAAAAAAATCCAAAGTATTTTTTTTTCAAATCCAGTAAATTTAAGTAAATTCAGATTATTAAAGACAATTATGTATGTTCATATTACCTGTAAATAAAGTGTTTTATTTCCTCCATACATAGTTGCTGTGATTGCAGGAGATTTCATCTGCCTATATATAAAACATTTAAAAACAAACAAACAAAACACAAATGAGGCAATCCGGTTAAAAATACATTTAGATATTACCTTTTTTAAACACTAAACTAACAAATTATCAAATAAGTCAGAATGGTTGCACACTTACAGTGAAGCATTATTTGTCAAGTAATCCAGGATCTCCTGCAATTTAGCTGATGGGGAAATCTCTATGTTTTGGGGAAGTTGGCTGCAGGCTGGACAGTTCTCCTACCACAAAACAGCGCAAGAATACACATTATGTTAAATATTATTTTAGAAATGCTGCTAATAAGGTCTGAAAAGTGTTTGTGTTGTGGGTTTTTTTAAGTTTTAGCTCTAGAAATATTAATAGTTGCAAATATTTATGACAAAACCCATTTCTGTCTGAAGTCTGTCACTGTTTGACTGACTCCCAACAGCACTTAAGTATTTATGAATGACAAATTTCATCTGACATAAAATCTAATACCACAAACTTTCAGATCAGTTGCCATAACCTCTTTTTGAGAAGATCTGCCTATAAGTCATCCTAGGTTTGAGTATATTATTTTGTAGTGCTAGTCTGCAGAAGTAGCAGACCAGTAACACAGTTTCTTCCACTTTTAAAACTTCAGAAATATTATTATTCAGTGCTAGGGGCCAATTGATTCAGTATTGAGGTTCAGAAATACACACCAACTGCATAAATAAAAAGCAAGGAAACAACCCTTCAAGCCTCTAATGACACTAACCTTTCTTTCAGCTTCAAAACTGTATGTATATAATCCATCCACATCATTAAACACCAAGTAGTTGTTAAGAGGAACATATGCACTGTAATGACAAATATGTTATGTAGATACACAGCATTCTGCTGGAAATCATGTCTAATTAATAATAAGAAATTAAATACCTTGTGGCTATTTTAAAAACTTCAGTAGCGCAAACAGCTGGAATGAGAAAAAAAAAACAAAACAATTTTTCAACTTCCAGCTCTATCACACATGCAGACATCACACAGTTGTACCAAAGAAGCAACCAAAAAATCAAGTATAACAATCTATAAAGAGAAAAATAAACAGCTGAAGGCAGCTGTAGTTCTGTGCATGAACACTGTATGTTTGACACTAATCTGAGGCTATGTCAAGCCTATGTACTGTATTTACACAGTTTCTCTATGGAAAACAGAAGTGAGACTGTAAGAATAAATCAGACACATTTAAAAATTACTGTTATCCTCCCCAAGTTCTCAATTCCAAAGTGTTGTCCTACAAAAATCTCAAGTCAGTAAAGCAGAAGTGAAATGAGTTCTTTCAGCATACCTGCAATTACTGCATTTGTAGAAGCTACTGCTGGAATAATTCGTTTAACCACCCCTGTAAAAACAAAACACATAGCTCTGCATTTCCCAAGAAACTCTACTGAGACACTACTTTTAGACAGAATAATTCCAAAGGGTGGGTCGAAAGGTACTTCAAAGTTCCCAGGAATTTCTGTAACAAACAGGTATAATGGCATGCTGCTCCAGTACTTGGGCACTTTTTTATTTCAGGAATGGATCGAGCACGTTGAAAAAAAGCAGGTATCAAACAAAGAGAACTGATGAACGAGCTCTGAAAGCAAGTATTCTGTATTTAGCACTGGAAATTATTTTAAAACTCTGTTCTATTCCTGTTTAACTGGAGAAATGAATAACGGAAAGATACTCGAGTTCTCTTTTCTATTTGTTGGTGTTTAAAATGCTGATTAAATGAATATCAGCATACTGCACTTGCATGTGAACAGAGGCATGGACAGCAGTGAGGAACGGATGCTATAGCCTTAACCAGCCTGAACTGGCACAAAATGTTGCTATTGCTAAAAATGACAATCAAGTCCTTTTGTCCCTACTCTTTGACCCAGCAAGAGCGGCCACTGTGTAATGTAAACTGTGGAGCTGCTCCAAGCTAAAAATAAAATGGCAAAAAGGAATGTTCAGTTTAGTCCCAGATAAGTTCCTCTGATTCATCATTAATGCCTGAACATCTGATTTGTCATAAAAATATTTGTGCTGGCACAGGAAACAAGCTGCTTGTTTCTGTTTTAAGGGAGAACTATCTCTTTCTCAGCACAGCTGCCAGCTTAGTCATAACAAATACAAAGGATGCCAATCTAGCCTAGGTACAAATGCCACGAACTTGGTGAAATGCCATCCCCTTACCTTGGGTGAGTCTGTACGTAACACCTTTAATATTAAACTGTGATGCTCTTTCTAAAGCCTTCTGGTAAATCCACTGTATATGGTCAGGGTCATCTCCATCCAATGCAACACTTTCTATAGTAAAGAATTTACAGATAAATTGCAATTATAAAAGTTCTACAGAAACAGAGCATTCTTTTTGTCTAAAAAATCCCTTTAATTTAAAATGAAAACCCCATGAAGCTATCAAAACTTGACATTTTAAATAACCAAAGTAATATTTTTAAAAACATCTTTAGTTTTAGCATGTCCTATACACAAACTATCCTCACTGCACAGATTTATAGAGCTGTTACAGGTTACATTTTAATTCAGGAAAGACACTGTGCAGTGTGAGCAAATATGGAGCTGGAAAGTGAGTTCAAGAAGAGAAAATTCATCTCCAGCTCAGAGGAGACTTAGAGTCAATATGACAATCAATCACATGAGGTTAAGAGACAGGATCATTTTATTAAAAGCATACACCCAACTCAAGTTAATTAAAAGGAGAAATATTAATTTAGCATCAGTACAATGCACTAATTACCTCCAAAAGGTTGTTCCTTTGGCCACTGCAATATCCTGACATACTCAATGCAATGCTCTGGCAGTCTGGGCATGGATGCAATGGTGCACATGGGAAAATTGACCTGGTTGGGCAGGGAAGGAAAACCAGAAGAAACCATGATACAGTAGGTATAGTACTAAGAAAAGAAACCAGCAAATCAGAGGAATACGAAAAAGTGATAATATCACAGCATCACTGAATTACCTGTGGTGGATAAAGTGCAAGTGTGCACTCAACACATGCTGTCATCCCTGGAATAATCACACGAACATTTCCTTTGAAACCTTCTGTCCCTCCATCTATTAGAGGAATGATGGAACTTGGATCCAGGACACCATCTTCATAATGCAAAAATGACATCTAACGAATAAAGGGAGGGGGTTGTTTTTGTTTGGTTGGGTTTTTTAAACAAGTTGAAGGAAGAAAAAAAAATCCTAATTATTCTTAATGGTATACCATAATACTGAATGCTTAATATACAGCTTATTTTAAGGATGCATAGTATATAAAACACTACTTATTTGTCAGTGCACAAGACGTTATCAACTACCTTTACCTTCCACTTCCTCCCCTTCACCCCTCTGAAAAATGCTGCTATTTTCTAATTTTCTTCTGTTACATCAGAACAAATGGTTGTTTTGTTTGAAGGATTTGGGGGGTTGATTCTTGATTTTTCGTATTGGTTTGGGGGTTTTTTTTAATACAGGTAAATGTTCCAAATCACTGTTTTATAAACAAATTCATAATGGTAAAACTAGCTAGTTTTTTTTCAATTACCAGTTTTCTGGTCATTGAATTCTCTAACAGTGCAGCTTCAAAAAATGGCATTTACAAATGGCAGCATGATAAATACTGTTTGGGTAACGAAGAAAAAATTCACAATGGGAGCATCCAGAGAAGCTCTGGAACTTTCCTTCTTTATTTTCAAAAGCTGACTGCAGAAGGCCACAAGCAATGTAACCTAACTTTGAAATTACCCCTGTGGGCACTGCACAAATGCTGGCTAACACTCCTCAAGAAAAGGGCAGGTAAGAAAGCCTTCATTTCATTCTGCTCACAGAAAGAAAACACAAATAGGTACAGAAAGCTGTGAGTTTCAACAGCCCTCATTCATTTTAATGACACGTTCTACACAAGTATGTTTAATTTTAGTTATTTAACTAATAATCAAGCAATAATCAGGCTTTAAAAAGATTGAAGACTTTACCAGCATGCCATTTATCCATCTTCTTGCAATTATAGAGTCCAGCCCACAAACAATAATATGAAACTCTAGGAAGAAAAAAACATTATTCAAAATCTATACTAATGCAGACTTCCTAAGACAAGCAAAGTATTCTGTCCATAACAGGGACAGTGACTGTAGCTTATCTCCCCTAGACTACCTGTTTCACAGGTATTTAAATTTTGTCTATTTGTTACTTCTATTTCCAGTATACTGTGGAAGACTAAAATCATTAACAAGCAAACTACCAGGAAAAGCAGTGAGCTGCAACATCTGCAAGGTCCCCCTAAAGCACCAGTGGGTGTTTGGCAGGCAAAAAAATTCCACTTACGTCGATAGAAGCTTTCATCCATGTCTTGAATCTTTTTAAAATACCTGAAGGCAAGCCCAGTAAAGGAACGTGTTTACAGTTAAGTTTATTGTTTTCTATTTGCTAACCTAAACCCAAAATATCTGATTTATTAGTGTAGTTTTATACAACACCATTTTAAAAACTATGTGATTTGAGATTCAAATTCCCACAGCTGAAGCTGTAACATCTCAGAAAACAAGTAAAGGGCACAATATAATAGTCACAAACAGGAGAAAGTTCAGCAGGTGAAATATTTAGGAAGCTCAAAACATGTGCTCTCACAAAGTCCTTTATCAGTAAGTGCTGCTCTATGTTTATAAACTACTGCCTCCTAGCAGCACTTACTCAAAACTCTTTGGTGAATAATTCCAGTATCTCAGTGAAAATTACAATATTGCACTTGAATAAAAAGACTCAATGGAAAAATACCAAATAGTTTCTGAGCCTTTCCCATGCAGATTCCCTGTATACTAATGGCACAGAAAAAGAATTCTCAACTCACCAGCTGAATGAATGTGGTCTTTATTGTATGAGAAACAGGATGGCAGCAAAATACTTCAGATACTCTTACCACCTACAGAGTTTTCTAGGATTTTGAAGCCTTCAGGGCTTCTTTATGAAAGGATACGGTACAACAGCACAGTTGGGAATGCGGCTGTTCAGGAATTCTGCTGCAACCTCTGCTTTTGGTCGCCCCACATCCTTCGGTCTGGAAAAACCCAAGCAATTCCAAATGCATTATTTTAGCAGATTTTGTCTTTCCAGTCTCTATGCACTGCAGAACTGAACTAAGTGGCTAATTGTTATTTTAGGACAATTTATTGATAAGGATAATATTAAAGCATCCAAACCAAACCATTCCATGATCCCTGTAAAGTATCAGATGTGAGAATGTCAGAATTAACTACAGTTATCAGCACCAAAAAATTCAAGGATTTTTCACTGTATGTGGGAGAAAAAGGTATCAGAAAATCTGACGCAATCTGTGTGCATTTACTCCTTGGTGTCACCTTTTCCATTAGTCATTAGCTGTACTGGAATGGCAAGGAACATATGTTGATTTTCTTCCTACCACAGATCCCAAAACAAGAAGGAATTACAAGCAACATTTAGTTAATTCTGAGTACTACTGTGATATGAAGGTCCAGTAATCTTTAATGACATCTTGTCCAACCAAAATAATGATCATATTAACATGTTTTGATTAGGTACATTTAAAAATCCAGAAGTTGAACAGTGAAAATACAGAATATCACTCACCGAAACAAAAACTGTCGATTGAGGTTAGAAACATCTATAGTATCCATGTCAATAACATGGATCTGTCTAAAGCCAGACAGTGCCTGGGAAAAGAGAAGGACAGCTTCATTTAACAGGAAATTAAATGCTTATAGAGTTCCAGAATTCACTCCACATGCCAAAAAAGCAACCTTTGGAGGAACAAATATATTTGCTCCTTATTACCTGTGCAGACAGGTAAATGGCCATTCTTTGTTCAAAGGTGTTTTTGTGGCCTGCTAATGCTGGTATTTAGACAGATGGAATTAATAACATTCCAACAGTCAAAGACAATGTTCTCCTAGTCTGCCTAACTCTATCACAGAGAAGCCAACAGTAGGTTGATTATAAGGGGAAACTGCAGTATCCCCTCTCAACTGGGGTGAATCAAAAGGGTCCACTGGGGAAAAAAAACACAGAATTTAAGCAAATACCATAAGCATTTCCCTGCTTGGCAGGAATAGAAAAACAAAATTTAATTCCTTTAAGAGGGTTCTTTTTAATTCCTTTTAAGGTTTTGGATAGTCACCGTTTTCACAGTTGGCATAAGTGAGTCTGGCATATTAACCCTGAAACCCCAGTTTAAAACAAGCCAGCATTCCTCATGGCATTCAATGCTGGAACAGAGGGTAAACACAAAAAATCACCTTGCTATCTAAGAACACACTGACAGAAACCCTGACAGAAGCTCTGCTTCATCTCCATTTACATACAGGTCATCACTACATCTGGCAAAGAACTTTGCAGTAATAAAACTGTATTGTGGGTCTGATATGATAAAGTAACATCAGTCACACACAAAGAAACAATGTGAACTGCAGCTGAAGGGAAATAAATGCTGTAAAACACTGGGTTTAGAGAAAATAAATGAGCTGTGATGTTCTGAAGTCACTTTTAAAAACCTGAGTCATGCAAAAAATAGGGTTTTTTCCTTTAAGATTCAATGTTGTTATATATAAAGACTTTGAAACTTTTCACTTTACATGTTCTGAATAGAGTTATCCCATGCATAATAAGGAATGGACAGAAAACTTTGCTCTTAAGTAGAAACATGGGAAAGTACGGTAGTAGTCCAAACTACCAAACCCAAATGGGATCATAACAAGGATACTCTGAGATAAATATGACTGTCTGTGAGGATGAAAAACCACAACAAAAGGATCTTTAAACTATTGCATTCCAAACAACACTTCCTTGTACCATTATGAGCATGACTTGCTCTTAGCTGACTTCACTTCCCTAGATCTGGAAATTAGGGAAAATCACCAATATCAGACTGGATCTAAGGCTGCTCGTGAATTTTGGCTACTCTTCATAAAAAGCAGCCTGTTGTCCCTTAGGACAAGCTTTGAGATAGCTGAATAAATAACATGCAACATATGAAAATACCACCTTTCAAATGCATTCTTCATGTTTATTGTCTGTATCAACATATATTCTACACGTTGATTAATATTTAAAATTATAGTAGCTATATACAATCAAAACAGCAAAATTAGCCAATTAGAAAAGATCGTTTTGTCAAGGAAAAAAGAAGAGTTTAAGAAGCAAAGGGTTAAAACCGAGTAATTACCAGGTTTTTCAGGAGTTCACATCCTAATCCTCCTGCTCCAATAACCAGTACTTTACATGTGCTTAACAAAAAATCCAGGGCCTGCAGAAAACATAAACAAAAAAATTAATACAACTTGTCCTTTGTTTCATAACCCATACAAACATATTACCATAAATTTTCAGTGCCTACCTAGTGAGTTACAGATAAAGCAAATTTGCATTTGCAGTAGTAATTACACATTGGACTTTAATTGTTGACTTCCTATAGTTCCTATATCCCCACTTAGAGAAAATCAAGACCTTTGCTGATATCAGTATTCTCTTTATGTTACTTTTGACCATGAAAAAGCGAAGTCCACTCTCATTACTTGGTTTACGGAGATAATGCTTTCCCCTTCTTCAAATATTTCACATAATACAAAATAAATCTAAGCAGATAGACCACTTTGCTGGACAAAAAGAACTGAAAATGTTAAATTTATAACTGCTTTCTGTGAACAGTTCTACTGGATCCCAGCCTCCAACTATCAAATAATGGAACAAAACATTAAAAAGGTAACAGGAAAATATTTTCAACCATAAGCTCTGAAACAAAATGTAAAACAAAAGAAGAAAAGCAGAATACTTAAAATAGTCTAAATCTTGGTTTTCCTTACTACACATCTTGCCCAGTTCTCAAAGTGCTCACATTAACATTAATTTTCTCTTTAAGTACAATAAATTCCTCACTGTATCAAATCACTTAAAAATTGAGAGATAAATGCTGCTATTTTTCATGTGAAACTTAAAGACAGCATATTTCATATGTTGTTATATATTTATATATGATGACAGCAAGCTTGAAGTTGACAGTGTACAACTTAAAAATACAAATTTATAAAAAGAACAGAACACGTTCTTCTCGGACCATAATGTTCACTTGATTTAAACAAGGTTTTCATGCAGTTTTAGTACTCACACATTGCTGGTGGTCAATTATTTAACCTGTTTACATTAATTTGCAACACACTCTACAGATATTTGATTGAAATTAAGTGTTTCTCACTTGAGTGCCTGGCTCGAAATCAGGATGTGTGAATGGTCCAGATCGCTCGAGGAACTTCTTTACATGGTTCCAGCGACCTTCCCAGTCTCCAGAGTCCCCACACCCACCATCAACAGCCATTCTGCACAGAACACAGTAAATTCAGCTGCAAAATCAGAGAGAAAAAGCCACACCTCCAACTTTTCTACACAAAGAACACCGAAATTATTGACCATTCATACAAATGCATCTGCATATTCTTTACGCCTCTAAGTTATGCACGAGCATTTGCATGAGTGGGTTTTATTTGTGGAACTAGAAAGCAGTCATATAAATATGCAGAGAGGGGAAAAACAACCCAGGCATTTCAATAAACCCACTGATTTAACTGCTACTAGTAAAAGTTGACCTGCAGTGAAAAAAGGGTCTCATCTTATTACTTTTATTTCCCTCAAATTTGAAGAGGACATAGAAAAAGAGCTTTCTCCCTTAGATTTTCAGGGTGATGGTTTTTTCATCAGTCAAGGCTTGTACTTTTTTAATAGACTTATCAATCCGTAACTGCAATTGTGAGGCGCTGAATAAATTACAGTAACATGCCCCAACATCATCCTCTGAATCTTCACGGTAGTTTATTTAAACAAATATTTAAAAAAAACACATGAATCTTGAATGTGCTTAACCTTTAATTGCTATAATGGAATTAGAACTGCCCAATTTTTCAGTCATCCCCGAGCCTGCCTGCAGTAACAGACTCACTTGAAAAAAGGGAATGTTTGCAGTTAGCTTCCTTTAAATTTTCAAGGCAGAATTTTACATCAAATACCCCACTACCCTTTTTCCCCTTTTGCAGGTCACTTTTAATAGCACATAAGCATAAATTTAAATTTTAAGAGACTTACTGGAATAGCTCAAAATCAGCTCTCAAGCAATTTTCTAATGTAAAATCAGCATCTACTTCCCTATTAAAAAGGAGTTCCACTCAATAAATACAGTTCTATTCTATGTTAATATAAAACTAAGTTCGTTATAAAAGAGTTCTGCCAATCCTGAGTAGGAAAGGATGTGCCACCATTGATAAAGTGTTATCTGCTTTCTCCTAGGAAGCACTATGAAAAGCACTTGTCCAGTAACTGCTGGGTAATGTTTAGAATTTATTACAACTTCCTGGTACCTCAAAATAAAAGGAAAATGTAGTGGAAAATATGTAGAGTGAACTTTATCTTCACAGAATTCAGAACTTGTACAACACAGTATGTCTGTAGGAATTTAAATTACAGGCAACTGATTTTGCAAAAGATTTTCAATAACAGGGGGAAATTTCTCTAAACTGCAGGAATAAATAAATCATAATTCACCTGCGGTGTCCCTGCCCACGGCAGCAGGTTGGAACTAGATAATCTTTAAGGTCCTTTCCAAGCCAAACCATTCTAGGATTCTATGATATTCTGATTGCAGACTGAACTCTCTCCTGGTTAACTGTTGAGGGAAGTTACTTACTACATCAGCAGTTAAATAAGACCTACAAAAATTATTTGAATTCATAAGGGTCTTCTGACCCGAGCTGCACTTTCGTGCCTCCTCCAGTTTTCAAAATAAAGTGAAAATACAAATATTTCACTTAATGGGAAATGGTGTGAATAAACCCAACACTCCCTCTGCAGAACCCCTCATCTGCTGTACACCAGATTTCAGGAGGTGCATTAAGCACTCCCTTAAATCAACAAAATTAGTCAATTAATTATACATCACAAAAATTGCTTCTGTGGATATTATACTTTTTAGCTTTCCTGGAAATGAGTGTAGAAGCTGGTTTTGGTGACTTTAAGAGCAATTTTTTTAATTCTTTTACATAGTCCCTACAAACAGCCATTAAGCAGCAGCACTCCTTTTCTGTTTAGATGTGTATTTCTGTTTAGATGGTTATTTTCCTTCCTAAGTGATAAAAATAGTAAGACCTAGTTTCAATTTTGCAAGTATACTAAGTATACTACAGTTTGGTTTTCAGAGGGTTGGACATTGTGGAGATCTGAAAAACACCAATAACTTAACCTGAGATTTTACGTTTTCTTTCAGAGACAGTGTTTTCAAGTGTTTATTTTTTGTGCTGTTACAGCACGATCAGGTATCATAAGAGTTTAACAACATTCTTATTTATGTTATCGAGTTATTTTCATTTTAAATTTTCCTTAAAACATCAGAGCACCACAGTCCTTATATTGCTTTAAGCTCAGACTTTTCCCTGCCACCTTCGCATCTCCAAAGCTCCATGCTTTTGGGGGACTTGGCATGCACCCCCTCCCATCCAACATGCCCAGGGAATGTCGTGACCCTCATCCCAACACACATGCACTGCCAGTGCCCAGGCAGGCCTGCCTGCTGATCCTGGGGAGGAGGGACACGAGCACATGGAATGGAGTAGTTAAGGGATGGAAGCAGATGATGTTAAAGATTTCTCAACAGTAGTTTTCACGGCCTTTAAGGCAGGTGCGTAGATTTTAAGAGTTTTAATGCGCAGAGACAACTGTTCTGCAGTGTGAATTTTTAATTTTCAGCCAAAACTTTAGTCACCTGCTTCTAGCCTAGAGGCCCTCCCAGGTCCCTGACCGGCAAGGCAGCTTTCCCCCCTCTTGTCACCAAGCTCTTCAGCACACCATGCCAAGCTCCGAGCCCGCAACTCCCACCCCGCTCCGGGGCAGCCCCTTGCTCCTCTCCCCGGGACGTTCCTCTCCCCCAGCCCTCGCTGCTCAAGGGCCCTGCCCCACCTACGCCGCCTTTGCGGGGCTCCCTGCCCGCGGGCCCCGCCGCCTCCTCCCAGCCCTCAGCTCCTGCGGGGCTGCGGCTCGCCCTCACCTACCCCCGCCCCAGCAAGCGCTGCCCCTGCCCCGCTCGCCCGCAGCCCCGCACTAACCCATCCGCCAGCAGCTCCTCTAGCCTCCTTCTTTTCTTCTCCCTAAAAGAGAGAGAATAAAAGAAGGGTCAGTATCGCGCTACAGAGACCGGGGAGGAGGGAGAGGGGACCCCGGGCCCGGGGCAGGGCCGGCCGAGCACACACATACAGGGCACTTACGGTTCCTCACCATCCGCCATAGTTCCCTCTGCTTCCCACAGTGCCCCGCGAGGGGCGGGGCCGGGCCCGCCGGCTGGATGGCGGCCTGGGCACGGGCGATAGTCGCGATAATCGCTACGGAGGCACGGCAGGGATCCCCGCGACACCCCCGATCCCTGAGACAGACACTCCTTTCCACCCTGCCTGCCCGGCACCCGAGGGCCACCTCCCCACTCTCCCTGATCATCACAGAGGCATGGCACGGTTTGGCTTGGAACGGACCTTAAAGACCATCTTGTTCGCCCCTGCCGTGAGCAGGGACACCTTCCGCTATCCCAGCTTGCTCCAAGCCCTGTCCAACCTGGCCTGGAACACTTCCGGGGATCCAGGGGCAGCCACAGCTTCTCTGGGCAACCTGTGCCAGGGCCTCACCACCCTCACAAGGAAGAATGTCTTCCTAATATTTAATTTAAACCTACCCTCCATCATTTTGAAGCCATTCCCCTTTGTTCTGTCACTCCAGGCACTTGTAAATAGTCCCTCTTCATCTTTCTTGCAGCCTCCCTTCATCTACTGGAAGGCCACAATTATGTCACCCCAGAGCCTCCTCTTCTCCAGGCTGAACCATCCCAATTCTCTCAGCCTTTCCTCCTAGCAGTACTGCTCCATCCCTTGAATCCTCTTGGTGGCTTCCTCTGGACTCAGAACTTCCTGGGAGCCATGGAGGGCATCCTCAGGGACAGGTGTGTGAAGATTGCGGGGCCTTAAAACTTCCAGGAAGGCTGGAGTCCAAATGTGGAGATGGAATCAGGCTCGGGCTGGTCACTGCCTGCCGCAATGGCTTTTGCTTTATCAGCACTCCCTGGACAGGGGCTGGACAGACACCACACATAAACCAGAGCTAGTGCAGGCCAGGAAGCAGATGAGCAGGACTAACATGGGTTGCACTCAAGTCTCAGGCTCCCAAGCTTTAGGGATGTAAATCCTTCACTGATCAAGCAGTGAGAAGAAAGTGCTAGCCTCTTACTGCCATATGACATTTTGAGAAGGATTTTGATGCGCAATGCAGTAGTGCAGCAGACCTGGGGTGCTGTGTGATGCACAGACAGCCTGTGCTTGAGCCGTGGTGGGTGGAGTGTGAAAGCCTGAATGCACAAGTGTTTCAGCGGGGATTGCTGGGGTCACACCACAGCTGCTGACACCAACCTGTCCCTCCAAAGGAACAATCACCCTATTGCCATTTTAGGAGCTTTTTAAACACAGAGTCTGGTTTAGAAAGCAGACATTTTTTTTATCTGCACAGGGTGTAAAACAGAAGTTTCCACAAATCAAGCACCCGAAGCGGTAAAAAGTTACATCTATTATATAGTAAAATTGACATGAACCCGCCTATCTAATACATATTCTCCGCCTTCCTAATGCATATTTATATCGGTGATGTAATCTTACGCAATGCTTGAAACCCAAAGTTCTTTTCTTCATTAGGTAACTTCTACTATAGAAATTATCAGACGACATCAGTTACGTTTGCAAAAGGGTGAGGAAATTCAGCCTGAAGACAGAAAATTCAGCTTGGAGACATCAAGCCCACTAGTAGAGCCCCCCCGCCACGGGACACCCCGCAGTGCCCCCTCACACTTTTCGTGGTGCCCTCCCCACTCATCCCTTGCTTCACAGATGATGCTAAGTGGCTTCGCCACGTGAATGCTCAACGTGCATCACCACTTGCTGAAGGAACAATGAATTTACAGCGATTATTGACAGCAGCCCCTGTCAGCTGCCAGCCCTGGGCGGTGACACACGCCTGTCGCTTGTGCTGCTGCTCGTTCGCTCGCAGGTTCAGCAGCGCGGGGCGGCGGGGCCGGACCGGAGAGGCGCCGGTGTCGGTGCCGCTGTCGGTGTCGGGGCCCTTGTCGGTGTCGGTACCGCTGTCGGTGTCGGTACCGCTGTCGGTGTCGGAGCCGCCCCGGGGCGGTGCCCGGCGCTCNCCGCTGTCGGGGGCGCTCCCGCTGTCGGTGTCGGAGCCGCCCCGGGGCGGTGCCCGGCGCTCCCGAGCCTGCGCGGCGGCGGCGGCGGCGGCGGCCATGGAGGTGCAGGTGGCCCCGCTGCGGGCCTGGGACGATTTCTTCCCCGGCTCGGACCGCTTCGCTCTGCCCGACCTCAAGGACATCTCGAAATGGAACAACCGCGTGGTCAGCA